>JAUMHB010023562.1:0-25073 GCA_032359685.1 Pittosporum tobira
GCAACCCAAGTCGGGGTGTGGATGCCCAGATTTGGGGGTGTCACAGGAAGTATATGTTTGCTTATGATTTTATTTTACTACCATACATCAATCATATTCAAAATTTAATAAGCTTTACTGACAAATATAATTTTAAATATTTTTTAAAGTGATTCATATTTTAGGAAATACTTAAGCTATTGTTATTATTACAAATTTAAAGTGGGTTAAATTGTGATTGTTTCAAATAATTATCGTTGTAATAATAAAATCATAATAAATTTTATTTTTAATTCTTTGGGTTGGCCTAGAAATCTGAGAGTACCCGAGTCTAAAATTATGTAACAAAACGTTAAAAGTTAAGCGCGACAAAAAGTATATAGAGAGGTTCATAGTATACTTGGATAATAAACATATTTTATTACAAATGTTCGTTAATCATACCTAAACTATATACTACTAGTATAGATTTTTTAAATAATTATTCATATGTACGACTACTTTAGTTTAATTTTTAATTATTAATTATAAGAAAAACTAAATAAAATCAACCAAGTGAAACAAAAGCAATATGACATTAAATACACTTGCAAAAAAATAAATAATTATTTTGAAAGAAACTAATGCCAACTCAATAATCCAAACACACATATTCCAAATTAACCTATGAATAAATATTTTAGTAATAAAAAATATATTAACGTATTTTTTTAGAAAAACTAATAAAATATCACAAAGAAAATAACATTAATCCACATATTTCAGTAAAAAAAAATACCAATTTATATACAAACATTGGATAAATGTCAATTGAATAACATAAAATTTAATACGCTTAAAATAAAATAAAAAAAACTAATAATATTAACTCAATAAAAACAAATGCACGTACTACTCAAATCAATATAGTATTATTTTTAGAAAAGATACTTTAATAATAAAAATTAAATATACGAACATAATATTATTTATATAATATAATATTAATTTTAAAAATATATTTAAATATTAACCTATAGTGAAATGAAAAGAAGAAAGAAAACAGAAAGCAACGAATATTTAAATATTCGTTACACGTGGCACGTGCCTGAATATTTGTAGGAACAAATCCGCAAACAGAAAGCCATGAGCCAACGAACCTTCACTGAAACAACCGTATCCAAATGGACGACTCCGAGGAGAAAGGAGGCGGAACAGAATCCGATTCCGGACTCAGATCAGATTGGGCCGAGTTGACTCACGAGTGCCTCATCAACATACTCTCCCGTCTCACCTTGGAAGACCGATGGCGACGAGCCATGCTCGTCTGCAAGTCCTGGCTCACCGCGTCAGGAGAACCATGTCTAAACTCGGTGTTCGACCTCGAGTCTCACTTCGACTCGGTGACCGAGTCACGACTCTGGTGGGTTCCGAGTTTTGAGACAAAAATTGACGCCATGCTCCGATCTGTCGTCGATTGGAGCGATGGGTCTCTGACTGAAATTCGCATAAGACATTGCTCTGATAGGTCTCTCAGTTTGGTGGCTGAAAGGTATATGCATATACAATTTTGAATCTTGGGTTATGGATTGTTTGATAGAGTTATATAATTGTTTTCTGTTGGGTGAATTGTTGATTGTTTCAAGTTGTGTTTTGGATTACGAGGTTCCACAAAATGAGTCACATTTCTAAAATTAACGAACTTTAAAGATACATGTTTATCTCTACTATATAATTATTGCTTAATTTGTAGTGTTAGCGTGATTGTGAAATCGTGATGTTTAACTGTGTGATTTTATATTACTTGTCACTGAAAGGATTATTTGTGAGACAAAAAAAAATTGAAAAAATGGGGCTCATTTTACAACAGGGGGAGCAACAAAATTGAGAAACAGGAGGGAGTATTGGTTATGGGTTTTAATCTAGTGAGTTTAGATGCTGTTTTTTTTTAATCAAATGTATTATGGTTGGGACTTGTGGCTAGGCTTTTGAGTGATTGATAATGGGTTTTTCCTTTGATTCCTTCGCCATTTATTTTGTATCATGTTATGCATGTAATGGAATTTGCTCATTGGGTGTGTTTTTTTTTTTCTTTTTGTTCTTTTTTCGAATTCGAATTCAAATTCAAATTCAAATTCATTCTTTGGAGGTGTGATGTCTCCCTTCCATTGCCGTCATGCTAAATGAGCTCTTTTTTTGAGCTCAACTCATCAAGTTAAATGAGCTTTTATGGAGCTCGAACTCGAGCTCTAAACAAATCGAGCTTGAGTTTATTCGTGAAAGCTTGGTTAGTTTGCACCCTTTAATGCGAGCCGACCCAAGCTCAAGATCAGGATAAAAGCTTGTGTATTAACGAGCTTGAGCTCAGGTTGTTAAGCTAAACAAGTCTTTTATCTAGTTCAACCCGAGCTTTAAACGAGCTGAGTTTGAGCTTGTTCCTGAAGGCTCGTCTCATTTAACACCCCTAAGATAGGGTTAAGTTATCAATGTAGGATTTACCATAACTTCATTTCCAGTTTATGATATTTAGAATGTTGTTTTCTTGTGAGTAAGTGAGAAGTGGCTTTGATTTTTCTTATGCTTTAATTAAGTTCAAATTATCGACTTTGTTTGTTGTATAGTTACTCTGAATGGACTTGATAAATAGAGTTGAGTTTACCATACTTTGTGTGCTAAGATTATTAACGGTGATATTTGTGTACATTTTCAGATATCATAAACGAAATGTTAGCTTAATATTTGAGTGACTCTTCTGAATTGATCTCTCTTTTAATTTTCCCGTTTAAACAAATTGATCTGATATGGGTTTTCCCATGTTTCGCTGGTGCTTTAGGAATATTAAAATGGATTTTCATTAATCTACAGGTGCCCTAATTTGCAAGTTCTTTCAATTAGGAGCTGCCCCAATGTTACAGATGAATCTATGGCTAAAATAGCTTCTGTGTGCCCCAAACTCAGGGAGCTTGACATCAGTTACTGCAATGAAGTATCTCATAAAACTCTGGCATTGATCGGAAGCAACTGTCCTAACCTTAGAATCTTGAAAAGGAATCTGATGAATTGGCTGGATCCTTCTCAACACGTTGGAATTGTCCCCAATGAGTATCTTAATGCCTGCCCTCAAGATGGAGATTCAGAAGCTGCTGCCATTGGAAAACATATGCCTCATTTGCTGCACCTTGAAATCCGTTTCTCAAAATTATCAGCAAGAGGTCTTTCTTTGATTTCTGAAGGGTGCCCAAAGCTTGAGTTTCTGGACGTGTCTGGGTGTGTGAACGTGACAAGTCGGGATATTGCAAATGCATCCTCTCAATTGAGGAATTTGAAAGAGATCAAGAAACCTAATTTTTACATCCCCAGGTCAGTCTTTCACACTGAAAGGTATGGTCATTGGAGATTGTATGATGAACGGTTCCAAACTGATGTTTTCCGAATTTGATGAAGCAAGGAAAAGAGGCAAGATCATCGTTTGTTATGTATATATCCATATTCCATGGTGTGTCATGAAGTGATTTTCAAATATATATATATATATATATATATATATATATATATATATATATATATATTATTTGTCTTATATGTTCAAAACGTGTATTGCTACTTGTCATACAGCTTCTCTGCTGTTTCATGTTTGCTGTAAATCTGTACCAATAAATTACCCGTGTGTTTACTTATCTAATGGGTACCACATTATATTGTCAATATCCTTCTGTTGCTAAATACAAATTTATTTTTTTTCCTTCTTTTTAAAAATAATTTTTGACTTTCTAATTTGACCCGTTTCATTTTACCTACAATTTTCTTTTTGAGCTGCACGTTTTCATTTTACCTGAATATTTAGGTACCAAGTTTATTTTAGTTTGTATTTGTGTTGATGGAAGGTGAGTGAAGCAATAGGTTTCCCAATATATTGACTGGAAGTTTCTTAGACAAGAAAAGAGAAGAGAAATGGAATGGTCTTTTGTCATATCGTCCTTTTCTTCTATCTATATTATAAGTGAAAAGAGGACCCTCGTCAACATGAAATTCTGTTTCGGATAGTTAATTTTAAAACAGCTTAAAACATATTTCTTAATTGAAATAAGTTACATAACTTTTAAAAAAAAATACCTATGACTAGTTTTTTTCACGTAATTACCCCAACTTGAGGAGGGTCAGTTTGCTACCGCCAAATAAAGAAGAAGTTGCCCTTTATTCCATGTAAAGCTATTTAGAATAGCTACAATAATTAAGCCAGATACAACCACACGGGAAACCGCACCCACAAACACAAACCCTCTCCTCCTTCTCCCTCCCTCCTCCCAACCCCCCCCTCCCCCCCCCCCCAAAACACACACACACACACACACACACACACACACACACTCTTCTTAATACAAAAAATTGAAAGATTGAATTGAAATTACGAATTTGGTGAGGGTGACACACAATTTGACCACACTTGAACACGCAAGTTTGCTTTCAACATCTAGAGCAATTTCTCAGAAATCATACAAGAACTTTTGAAAGAGCTCCATGTGACCCGCGTCCAAGCACACAGACAACGACACGCTCCTATCGTTTGTTGGGCTCGGAATTATGTAGATGGTCCCCTCGTATAATATGCTTGCAGGTCCCATAAAAATGGGACGACCCCAACCAAAATCTGAGTCATATATAGGCAGCCGAGTCCAGCTGTTTATGTTGAGGTTCGGGCAAGCGAAATAGTGGGGCCCTCGGATTAGAGCTGATAGATCAGGCTGCAACTCCAGGTAATCAATGGCCGATCTCAAATACTCATTGTCCATTTTTGTTAAAGCATCATGAATCCGTTTTGCTGAGTTTGTCAGAGGCTCTGATTGAAGATGACCGGAAGTGGAAACCGGAGTAGCTGTGAATACTACATTGCCTAGATAGCCTGGGGGAAGTGGAGGGCTCAATCTGGACCGTCCATCTGTGGCTATGTACAGTTTGGTCATTTGATCATCAGAAAGCCCGCGGGCCTGGCATGCGGTTCGCCATAAGTGGGCTGCAAGGACTTCGTAGGAGCTGTGATCTTTCGTGTTGGGATCGTTGTTAGCCGTTGATTTGAGTTTGTTGAGTTGATCCAGTGTGAGCTTTAGAACAGTGGTGGAAACGGCATTGGCAATTGGTTGGGATTTTGCGACATGGGGAGGGGTGTTCATGTAAGGGGGAGGGTGGTATTCAACGTGGTCGAATGTAGGGGTAGGTGGGTCCCGAGCACGGAGGAGAGTCCGGTCAATGAACGGAGGCATTGCAATGGAGAGGCCGCGGGCAATGTCGGACCACGTATTGATGAAATGGAGGGAAGAAAGTCCATCTGATACGGTATGGTGAACCCCAACTCCTAGAGAAACTCCTCCACACTTGAAACGGGTTACCTGTTAATCAACAAAATAGATAAATTAGGACCACTTTTAGGTTAAGAAAGTTAAATGAGAAGATGGGAACTATAAAAGTCTTAATCCTTATCATAAACTCTTAAATGAGGAGTAACAACATTAATTCCTTATTCTATTTTCTCTTCTAAGTTAATGAACACCGATATAATGGAGTGTGGGTGTGTTATTTTTTCTTCTTTTATTTTTTATTTTTCTGTAAATTTCACTTTCTTTCTAAATTCCGTGACCTAATGGTTAATTGTGACATTACAAGGAGTAAATTTTTTAGCTATGTTTTCTTGCAAGAGTCCGCAAAATAAGCAAGCACAGGGTCACCAGACTCGCCACAATTGCTAATTGCCTTGCCTAGCTGTTTCTTGTGGACCAATTAGCCGATCAAGTATAGGGAGGAAAATAAAATAAAAATACAATAATCACGATTTGATATTTTCGCTGATCGATTGATAATAATTTATTCTTTTTTGATACGTCAGATAATCGATAAAGTAAAAATTTTTACTCCATGTGAGCGCTGCGCAGCTTTACTGAAAAGCCTAAGTGGTCCCCAATTGAATTTAAGAGGTTCCGACCAGTGCTTAAATTGTCCATTTAATTTTTAATTTTTTTTTAAACCCAAAAAGAAAGAGCAACCCCTTATCAAAGAGGACAAGCAACCCCCCTTATCAAGGTGGACAAGTCCGGTTAGCGGGTCGGGGACGCAAATGAATCCTGGGGGACCAGAGTATATAAGCGATAACCATACACCACCCCCCACGGAACCGGTGCGCTCGTCGAAACACTTCCCCAATTCAGGTTTCAAGCTCGCGGTATCTCCATGGGAAGACAAAGTCCATTTTCCCACGACTTAAAAAATATATATTTCTAAAAATTATATTTTTAAAATTTTTCATCGGTGATCGGTGTATAAAAAGTTATATTTCACTTTCAATTTTTTTTAAATTAATTATAAAAAGTTATTTCAACCAATTTTAACAATTTATTTTTAGTTAAGTAAATAATAATTAATTAAAATAAATAAATAAATATTTATAAAATTATGAGCAGTAGCACTAATCAGTCTAAAAAAAATAATCTTAAAATATATGATTATCTTCGAATATTGTGTGAACTCACGTTGAAAGAGTGATTCTTTCAACACATTTTTTTCATTAGCAAAACTCAAACTCAAATTCTTGCTTAAAAAGAATCTAACTCCTATCTACTCGGTCTAATGAACGTTAATAACACTAATCAGTCTAGCTAACGTACAAAATTATTGTTTCCATAAAGTCGTCGCCTCCTAATCCAAGTAGGTAAATACTACTCCTTTCATTTCATCTTAATATCCTTTTTAGACGCATGCACACATATTAAAAAAATATATTAAATACAATAATTTTATAATTAAAAATGGGATAAAATTCTATTATTGTTCTTCTATGAAAAATTGAAATAAATACAAGATAGAAGATTTCTTGAAAATATGAGAGAGTTAAAAGATGTTAAGGAAAATTAAATAATTTATTTTTTTTAAAACATGTAAATGGTAATTATTTAGGAACAAAAATAAATTTTAAAAAAAATTATTATTTTAAAACGAATGGAGTACCAAATAGTAAAAAGTTAATAATTCACGGCCAAAATTGTACGGTGAAAAGTACTCTCCTAATCTCAACTTATAATGGAAATAGAGAAGATTCAAAGGAATGAGGACTATTTGAATCTCTCTTTATTAGTTAAAAAGGTGTACATTAGCCGTCTCAGAGTATTGACTTGTTTAAACTCGCAAATATATATCACGCCTAAATAAGGAAATTTTCTCTGATTGTTATGTTGTGTGATTTTTATGAGTTTTAGAATAAGTTTTTTTTTTTTTTTTTTTAAAGTTATATTTTAAAGTAAGTTATATTCAAGCTGCTTGTTACGCTCTGCGTTAAATTTTTACAATTATTATTTTTAAAACCTTTTTTCACACCACATTTAAGGTATTCTAAAATCATAATTTTGTATTATATTTTTAATTTTTTATATGTTTAATATACTTATATGTTATATTTTTTAACATATTTAATATTTTATATGTCCTTAAAAAAATTAAAATGTTCTAAGGATATATTTATATATTATAATTTTTATTTATTTTTATATTTTTGATATATTTATATGTTATACTTTCTATTATTTTAAAAACATATTAAATATATAATGTATATATACTTTTTTAGAACAATTTAAATCTATAACAAAAAATTATAACTTTTATATAAGAAAATAATGCATAATTATATTTTAAAAAAATCTTAAAATTGAAAATATTTTTTAAAATAAAAAAAAAATATTAAAATTAGTCTAAATAATACAACTACTGTATTTGAGTATTTTCAATGAAGCAACCTTTAATGGAAAGAGCACGAATCAAGTCCGAGCATCAATAAACGACTAGACAATTAGTGGACTTAACGAATCAAGCCCGAGCATCAATAAACAAAGACAACTAGTGCACTCAACTAATCCATCAGTCAGTTTTAAAAACTAAAAAGTTCAGGAAAAAAGCATGTACCTGTGATATAAACAGCGGATGCGAAGATATATCGCCGGAGTAATCAACTTCAGGTACGAGCCGCCGGAGCTGTAACGAAGGCCGGAAGTCACCAAAATCGTCTACCGTCGAATCGGTTTCCGCCTCCACAAACAACACACCTTCGCCATTACAGTTGACCTCAACTCGGCCTTCTTCGTCTCGGCCCAACCGGCCCGCCATCGGATAAAAGGAGACGAGAACATCGCTCAAGGCCTGTTTGAGCACTCGAGATTCGAAGAAGTTTTGAGAGCCGTTGGGCTTATAGAAATAGACGGTCAGGATGTGAATCCGACCCACCACTAGGTCGAGGTTTGAGCTCCATAGCTTTTTTCTTACAGTAATTTGGGACGGGCGAACTAGCGTAGACTCTTTTACTGTAATTCTCACCTTTTCGGCTGCCATGGTTATCTCCTTTAGAGAGAGAAATAAGAGATAGAGAGAGAGAGAGAGTGCCAAATTGGGCTTCGAATGTTTTGCTTCCATAATGGGCAGTTGGGATTTATAGGGACTACTATGAATAATTAAACAAAACTGGGTAGATAGGGCAATAATTAATAATAATTATAAAAGAAAACTAGGTAGATGGGCCTGGTGCAAAAACATTAGGAGTATGATATGTACGCCATTTGTCCAAAATTACATGAATATCAAGGAGTGTCTCACGTGTTATGAAGTGTGTACAAAATTTATTATCTAAGTTTAATTAATTTTTATTTAAGCATAAAATAATTTTTTATTGTATTAAATATTTACTTAATAGATTGAGTTTGTAATGTTTAAAATTTTATAAATTTTAAATATAATAAAAAAATATATACTTAGTAAATTAAATTAAATTTATAATTTAAAATTTTATGAACTCAACTCCCAAAAAATCCTAAACTGGACGTGACAAGTACTCGTACAGAAAATCTGAAGATACCCTCCTCAGTGGCTGGAATTGGCACACGTATGAGAAAATAAATAGATAAGCGAAGCTTTCTTATTTCTTCCGTTTTGAAAATATATGAACTATTTTATTAATTTATTTTATAAATTAATAAGATAACGGACATTATATTTAAGACAAATAACATATTTTATTTGTTTTGAAAATAATAATTATTGATTCATTATTTTGTCATTAATATTTTTATTCATAATGAACACTTTGATTTTTTATATAATTTAAAAAATGTGTTTGATATTATAATTTTAAAAATATTAATTAAAGTAATAATATTATAATTTAAATAATAAAATATTAGTTAAAGTGTCGGGATATAATATTGATATTATAATTTTAAATTTAATAATAATGATTAAAGTGATAGACTATATTTGATAAAATAAAAATAATTTATATAACTTATATTATTAAAATTTTCAAAAAAAAATTATAATTTTTATAAAATATCTAAAAAAATAAATATTATAATTTTAATGATTTCTAATTTCTGCAACGTTGTTTAAAAATACGTACCAGTTAATATAGTAAAAAAAAAAAAATTAAAAAGTCAGCCGAACTTTAGATGACTGGTAGGTTACGCAGTTGAGCAGCCCCTTAAAATAGCTGCCGCATGTGAGTTTTTGGCATCGTATTCCATGAGGCGTTTTCAACTTTTCATTGTTGTGTTTCATGAACAAAAGGTTTTAAAAAATAAAAATAAAAAGATGGAAAAAGCAAAACGTCACCTTCGCTCCAATCACCCAATTAAAATAATCGTACATGCTTTTTTTATTTTTATAAAATTTAAATGACAACTTGTGATATGTCTTGTTTTTTATATGATCAATAGAAGTTAAAACAGTGACAGTTATACCGTTAAGTTGTGAGATTAAGTGAAAATACTATAGTTTTAATCAATTTATTTATTTATTTTTCACATTTAAATATTTATAATTCAACATTCAGTTCATCTTTCACCACTTCCATATACATCATTTTCTCAATTAAAATGTCTACTTTCAATCAAGATTAATTAAAAAAAAGTATTAACTTCATTTCATCTTATAATGTTAGGGGTGTAAATATCAACTTTCTAACGTGTAAAAAATGAGGTAAACACAAACAAAAATTTAAAATTTACCCTTTTTTCTTTAATTGGAATTATCTACTTTGTTTTATACCATCCTCCCAAAAAACTAGTTTTATTTGAATTTTTGATAAAATCGACCCAATTTGAAATTAATAATTTATTTTATATATTTAAGTATTCAAATAAATAAAAATTGGACGTTATAATACATTTTATGTAATTTTGTATAATTATAGTTTTACCGCTTATATATCAATTAAATAGTGATAATTTCTATTTTAAAAATAATTAATTTAACAAAAAAATTAAATCATGTCAACTATTTTTGAATGAAAAGAGTATTAAATCTGAAATTATTTTCTTATTTTTTGGTAGATAGTTGGGAGTATTAGTAACTTATTCATAACAACTAATTTTGAACATCATGAAAACGACGAAATTGTGTCTTAATTTGTGATAAATAAAGTATTGCAAGACGGAACCAAGGATGGGGCACACCATAATAAAGTACTATTAGACGTTATTATTATTTTTATACATTTAGTGCAATAATTTTATTAAATATATAAAAATATTAAACACATAAATATTGAAAAGTTCAACTTTTACATTAATTAATTAATTAAATCCGGACTTAAAAGTATTTGTTCAAAAGTCAAGGGTCAATTATAAAGTTTGACTTGGAAAAGTATTGCTTCTCCAGAATTTGTGTGTCACAAGTTATCTTGCAGTCACATTTTTGTTGCGCCTCACTTTATCGAGCCATTCTACAGTCAAAATAAAAGTAGTAGTATCAAACTAGGAAACATGATCAAAGATTTAGCTTCTTCTTCAAGTGCCTCGTTTGATATTCCTGCCTATAGTTTAAAGCTTCTTTCTTGTTTAAATGCATAAGTTAATACAATAATACTCCCACTTGAGACTCCATTGTTTACAAGAAAAAATATATTTTTTTTATTTTTCAATGTTTGATATATCAAAAAAAAAAAATATTTCAATTAATATAAAATTATTTTTCAGTCAACAAAAAATTAATTTGTTATATAAGGAAAGCGACTTACGTTTATTTTCCAGAAAATAGTCCTCCAGTTTTATTTTTCTTTTATTTTTCATAACGATTGTATTTAATCACTATTATTTTTTTTTATTTGTTCTATTTTTAAAATAAATAAATTTATTTTTATTTTCACAATATATACATAATTAATATTTTCATATTGAGTTGTATGTACATATATATTTCATAAATTTTAAATTTTCTTATTATTTAAAATCTTTAAAACCATTATCTTATAAAACAAATCATACAAAGTATGAATATTCTTATTGTTAGATCATAGTGTTAGGTTTTTAGATACATACAAATAAATTAAAATTTTTATTATAATAACTTTATTTATCTTATTAGAAAAATTAAAATATACCTATATTAATTTACAATAACAAAATTGTCAAATTTATTTCTAAAATTAAATATAAAAATATATTTTTAGCCTTATTTTCAGTTTGGTCATAAAATATTAAAAAATAATTTTTTTTCTCATAAATATTTTATAAAACACGTTTCTTTTGTATTAAATTAAACCAATTTAGTTATATTTTTCAATAGATTTGATAATTGGGCGAGTTGAACGATCCGTGAGTTAGGTCTTTACGGGTTAAATAAATTAGACGTAAAATATTTACTTTCCTTAAACCTGCATCTCAAATGTTCGTACTCAACCCGTAATGGATAAGGCACCCACGGTTTATATTTATACTGTATATTTTAAGAAGTGTAAACATATTTTCCCTCTTATGTTTTACAAACTTTCTTTAGTTAATACCTTTTTAAAGTTTAAATAAATATAGTTGTCGTTTACTCATTTAAGATATATTCATATCAGATAATAACTAGAAATTACTTTGAAGATTTTTGAATTTCAACTAATAATTTTAAATAAAATATATTTATTTATGAAAACACATAAATAAAATAAGTCACAATAATTTAAAATACATATAATTTTTCTACCGATCTTAAGAAAAAATGTATATAATTTGAATTTAATTGCACAGAGATAAATACTAGGTGTTATCAAATTTTTTTAAATTTAATTAAAAATTAATCGGATAGTCATTAGAACAGTTTTTAGAAGATCTAGTTTTCAAACTAGAGGCAAAAAGAACAGTTTCCGGAATAATTATACAGTGTGCCCACGTGGAGAGGGACCCACGGGGGACAGTTACATTTCCGAAAGCAGCGCTTAGAACATAAATTCATGTTAAGTTTCTAGAAGAAGTGTTTTGGAAGAAGAAACGTGAACAAGAAACGTGTTTTGAAACACAAGAAACGTACGGAATATAACTGTGATTGAGTTCCGCGTGTTATAGAATTTACATATTCTCTGTTTTATTTATTTTGTAATATTTATTTTTTTTAAATATTTTATATTATTATAGTATATTTAATTTAAAAATTTTAATAATATTAATTATTTAAATTATTCTTAATTTATCAAATTTAGCCTACTACTTCAATCACTATTATTCTATTTTAAATCATTATATCATTACTATACTCTACCATTTTAACTGTTATTTCACTATTCTCTTATTTAAATAATAATATCAATTATTATTCTTATATTTAAATTATAATATCAAATATACTTTTTAAATTGTGCACAATATCAAAGTGTTGCAAATTACTTGGGACGGAAGGAGTATAAATTACTAAGAGAGCACTCAAATAATTAAGAATTTTTTAAAAACACATATTCACGTAATTATATAAAAATAAGTATTTAAAAAAAATATTATTAACGAGTTAAAATTAAATAATATATTATTTAAAATATTCATAATCATATAATTACATAAAAATTTGTTATGCAACCTTATATGGCATTTAATTTACTAAATAGATTTTGATTGTAATAATATAATAATTTATTAATGTAACAAAGTTGTAGTTGTGTAACATGATGGTAATATAGTCTATTTTTTTCGTTCGTACTTGGTTTTTGTGCAATAGTTATAACATTATATTCTAATTATATACATTTCAATAAACAAGTGAATATAATATAATTAATAAAATTAATTTTAAGTGAGTGTGTAATAATTAGAAAAAATAATTAATAAAATTTAAATAATTAATTGAACTTTAAAATATGTTCATATGTTATCCATTAATATTTGAAATCAAGTTTGAATTAAACTTTTAACATAACTTATTCGAATCAAGTTCAAACCGTTTAATTATATTTATAATCTTATTTTTATTTTATACAAGCTATTACATGCGAGTACTGCATCATATAATAGAGTATTGCATCCAATTGACAATGTAAAGAAAAACACGTACCCTATGTAGCTAATAGTATAAGTTACATTATTAATGTCTTAATACGTTATATAAATAAACTAAACATCAAAAATGTCTCATCAATGTAATAACTTAGTATTCCGTACACAATAAGACTGTTATATTTATAGAATATGTTTGAGATAAAGTTTTTAATAACTGTGAAGTAATGGCTATAATTTCAATAAAAGGAATATTGTTTGTTGTGTAAGAGTTTTTTTTTTTTTTTATAAATAAAAAATAACGTGATGTATTACGCATTATACATAGCATAATATATATATAAAATAATATTATTTGATTAAATAAAAAAATAATAAAAACAAAAACAATGTTATTTTATTAATAATATTGATATTACCTAATACATTCCGTTACAATCACGTCTACCCTAGCCTGTTTTTTTATAAGCATCAATTTTACAAGTTTTATTTTATTTGAAAGTAAGTAGCTGTTAGGAGAACCTATAGTCCCAGTTGCATCCTAATTGCATTTGCGGTAAAGTTTCTTCAATCCCGTCATTTAATGTCTCTGTCTGATAAATAATGGTGAGTGACTCGTCAAGCATTTACGTGGGTCGGGTCAAGCTCGTGCGAGGTCCAATAATTAAATTGCTTTTCTTGCTTTCACTTTCTTCCAGAAAAAAAGTACAGGATTCTTACATCTATAATTAATTATTCACTCCGTTTCAATGTGTGTGTGTGTGTATATTATGTTTTAATATAATTATAACATTTTCGTTTTAAAAAAATTTAATGATATAAATTATTTAAATTATTTTTATTTTATTAAATATGACTCACTACTTTAACTATTATTTTAACATCATGGCCAACTATTTCATTCACTGTTCCAATAATGGTCAACTACTTTAATTAATATTTTATTATCTAATTATATTTGTAATATTATGACTCATAATCTCAACTACTACTTCAACATTTAAAACTATAATATTATTATAAATAACTTAAATAAATTACACATAATTAAAAATATTTCTTAAGATTTATATATATATAAAAAAAAAAAAAAAAACAAATTGGTGAGATGAAGCTTTTATACTCTATTCGTCTGAAAAAAAATATTTATTATGTTTAGGGCGGAGAGAGTATGTTTAAAACCATTAATTAATATTCTAATTCCTGCAACATTGTTTTAAAATAAGTCAGCCGAACTTTAGATGACCGGTAGGTTGCTCAATTGAGCAGGTTAAGCTGCCCCCTTCAAAATAGCAGCCGCGCGTAAGTTTTTGGCTTTTAGTCCTCATCGTATTCCGTGAGGCGTTTTCGGCTTTTCTTTTGTTGTAAAAAAATAAAAAAATATATAAATATAAAATAAGCAAAACATCACCTTCCTTCCGGTCATCCAATTAAAATAATCGTACATATTTTTTTTGTAAAAATTTTCTTTATATGATCAATTGAAGTTAAAATAACTACATTCGTTTGTTAGATTGTAAGATTAACTAAAAATAATATCAGTTTAATTAATTCATTATTTATTTTTCATCTCTAAATATTTGTGATTTAACACACAGTTTATCTTTCGTCACCTCAATTTACATCATTTTCTCAATTAGTATGTCTACTTTTAATCCGATTATTGAAAAATATACTAATTTTATTTCATTTTACAACTTTAGAGGTGTAAATATTGATTTTCAAATGTCACGTAGTTATGTGATAAATGAAGTAAAACACAAATGATAATCTAAAATTTACCCATTTTTTCTTTAGTTGGAATAATCTACTTTGTTTTATTATTTACAATAAATATTCTCTCCGTTTAAAAAAAAAAAAAATTTATTTGAATTTTTTGTCAATTGATCAATTTTGAAATTAATGATTCATTTTATATGTTTCAGCACTCAAATAAATAAAAATTGGACGTCATGTTACATTTGATATAATTTGTTATGATTATAATTTTACAGTATATGTATGTATAAAATAATAATAATAATTTTAAGTTTAAAAATAGTTAATATAACAAAAAAAATTATATCATAATTTTTTGAACGGAACGAGTGTTCAAGTTGGTATTTTTTTTTTTTTTCTGCTTTTTGGTGGGAAGTTGGGAGTATGTGGATGTAACATATATATCGTAACTTATTCATAACAACTATTTTTTAACATTAGGAAAACTACGAAATTGTGTCTTAACCGGTATTCTAAAATTCGGTTTAGGATGTCGTTTAAGCATTTTTTAAGGTAAAATGAGACTAATAATTCAAAATGGGTCAAAATTTTGAGTTTGACAATTATGTTAACCTTGACAGCTGGTTAGTCGGCCGATTAAGCGGGTTGGACAGGTTAAACTTACAACACAGTTAACTTTTTTTTTTCTAGGTTATTTACTTTTATTCCTTAAGTTATTTTTTGATATTTTCTCATGACTACAATTCATAATCAATCATCCATTATCAAATCAGTTAATCTCATAAATTGACAGTCGACGGCGACAACTAAAAACTTCAAAGTGTCAATAATAAACAATCACTCATTTAACTTTACATATATGATTTTTCGTTTTTCTATTTGTTTTACATGTTATAGTAATTATTAATTTTTCTAGACATGTTAATTTTTTATTTTATTATTTTCACTTGCATACTTTGTACCATGCGTATAATAATATCATATAAAAATATGAATACTAACTTATAATTTTTATATACAAAAAAAATTAAAAAATAAATATATTAATCGAATTAAAAAACACCTAAAAAATGAGTATTCTCCAAATATTCACTTTAAGCGCTAGGCCCATATTTCACCAAATTAATCCGTCCACCAAATTTTACAACATTAGTCTTAACTCGTGATAAAAAAAAGTATTTGAGGACAGAACCAAGAATAAGACACACCATAATAAGGTACTATGAGCACCTATTATTTCTTGAATGGATGGCGCAACGACTACATTAAATATGAATATGAGCAATAAATATAGTAAAAATTAGAGTCTTCGACTGTCACAATATCAATTAATTAAGTTCAGATCCAAAAGTATTTGCTCAAAAGTCATGGGTGGTCAATTTTAGACTTTGACCTGGAAAAATATTTGAGTTATCTTGTAATCCCATTTTTCTTGCACATCATTATTGAACTAATCTATAGTCAAAATCAGAGAAGTAATACTCCTTCATTTCTATATTAATAATAATTTTAATTTAATATATATAAATTAAAATTAATAATTATTATTAGTGTTAAATTTTAATTTTATTTTTTATTAAAAATTTTGACCTAAATAGATAAATAAATTAGAGAATTAAAAATTCATGAAAAGATGAGAGAAATTATGAATAATATAAGAAAATATATATTATGTTATTCTAAAAAACTATTCTCTTAATTTCAAAATAATAGTCTTTTTTAGAAAAAAAAATATTTTAAAATAATTGTCATTTGTAATTTTTTAAGAGAGCATAATATATATATATTTTTTCATATATTACCCTAATCTCTCTTATTTATCCAACGAGTTTTAATTTTTTTTTGTTCACAATTTTCAATAATGGATAAAATTGAAATTGAACACAAATATTTATTGTTAGTTTTAATCTATGTGCATCAAGCCAAAACGACTATCAATATAGAACAAATAGTGTACAAATAACAATTGTTTTAAAATAAATTTTTCATTCTAAAAAAATTATTATTTTAAAACGGAAAAAAATTATTTTAAAACGGATGGAGTATTAAATTAAGAAACATAATCAAATACTTAGCTTCTTGTTTAAATGCCTCATTTAATACTCTTACATGGTTTAAAGCTTCGTTCTTGTTTAAATGCATAAGTTAATAATTTAGTTATATTTTTCGATGGATTTGATAATTGATTGATTTGAATAACCTGTGAGTTAAATATTTACGGGTTAAATAAATTAGACAAAATATTAACTTTTGTTGAACTTATATCTCAGATGTTCGTACCCAACCCGTAACGCATTCGGCATCCCGCGGTTTATATTTATACATTTTAAGAAGTGTAACATATCTTTCTTTTTATGTTTTACAATTTTTCTTTAGTTAAGACCTTTTTAAAGTTTAAATAAATATACACTTCATTTAAGATATATGCATATCAGATCATTACTAGAAATCACTTTGAAGATTTTTTAATTTCAACTAACACTTTTAAATAAATTATATTTATTTATGAAAACAAATAAATAAAATAAAACAAGTCACAATAATTTCAAATACACATAAATTTTCTACCGACCTTAAGAAAAAAATACAAAATTTGAATTTAATTGCGTAGAAATAGATACTAGGTGTTACAAAATCATTTAAAAAATAATTAAAAATTAATCGAAAAGTGTTTAGAACAGTTTTTAGAAAATCTACTTTTCAAACTTGTCGCAAAAAGAACAGCTTCAGGAGTGAGTGATTGATTATATACTCCTGGTGCTCGTTTGATACAGTTTTTAAAATTATGATTTGTTTTTTAAATTTAATTTTATTTTTTTGTTAAATTTAATTTTAAACTATAAATTTAATTTTTTAAAATTTAATTTAATTTATTACAATTTATTAAATATAATATTTTATTATATTTAAATATTATAATCTTTGCTACTGTTACACTTAGTGTGCGCAAGTTTAATCAGGGTCCCACGGGGGAGTCTACATTTCTGAAAGCAGCGTTTAGAACATACAAGTAAATTTCTAGAACTCTGTGTTTTACAACAAGAAGAAACGTGTTTTGAAACGTACGGAATATAATTGTGTTTGAGTTCCGGATGTTATAATAAAAGTTTCATATACTTCTCCTGTTTTATATTAATAATTTTTTTAATTTGATACATATAAATTGAAATCAATAATAAATATTAATGTTTAATTTTTAATTTTATTTTTTATTTTTTATTGAAAATTAAGAGCAAAAGAGAGAGAAAAAAATTAGAAAAATAATTTTTTTTTTTTAAATGAGAGAGATTATGAGTAATATATAAAAATATATTATGCTATGTTAAAAAACTAAAAATGAAATTTATTTTGAAAAAAAAATATTTTTTTTAAATATTATTATTTTATAATGAATGGAGTATTAATTACGACGAGAGCACTAAATTAAGTAAGAACCTTTAAAACCCCAATATACATAAAGTGATGTTTAATTTGCTAAATAGATTATAGATTTGTTTTTACTTGTTATTCGTGCAATAATTATAATATTATACAATATAATATTTTAAATTATATTTAATTCACTTAATATATAAATATAATATAATTAATAAAATTAATTGTAAGTCAAATTGTAATATTTAGAAAAATATTAATTAATAAAGTTTAAAAAATTAATCAAAATTTTAAAATATACTCATATTATATTCATTAATATTTGAAGTCGAGCTTGAATTGAATTTTTAATATAACTAATTCGAATTGAGTTCAAACTGTTTGATTTTATTTATAGTTCTAGTTTTATCTTTTACGAGCCGTTATATACATCATATAATAAACTACTACATCCAATTGACAATGTAAAAAAAAAAACACCCTATGTAATTTAATAGTAAAAATTACATCCCTAATGTCTTATTACGTTACATAAATAAAAATAAACATTAAGGATGTCTCATTAATGCAATAACCTATTATTCTGTACATTATAAGACTGGTATATAGATAGAATATGTTTGATATAAAATTTTAAATTTTTAATAATATTGAAGTAATTGCCATAATTTCAATAAAATGAATATTGCTGAATATTGTTTGTCGTGTAAGAGTTTTTTTTTTTTATAGAGAAAAAAAATAATGTTATGTATCGTGTATGATACATTATAGTGTAAAAAATATATAAAATAATATTAATTTATAAAATAAAAATATAAATGAATAACATAATTTTATTAATAATACTGATATTACCGAATAGATTCCATTCCATTCCATTCCATTACATCTACCCTAGACTGTAAGCATCAATTTTACAAGTCTTATTTTATTTGAAAGTAAGTTGCTTTTAGGGGAACTTGACCCAATTGCATCCTAATTATTATTATACACATTTGCGGTGAAGCTTCTTTACTTCCTTGTCATTGACTATCACTGTGTGGGTCGGGGTCAAGCTCGTGAGAGGAGGTGTAGTCATGTTCCAAAAAAAAAAAAGGAGAGGAGGTACACTCCAATAATTAAATTTATTTGACATAATTTATTTTAAAATAAATTATAATTAATAAATTAATTATTTTTTTAAAATTAAAAATTAAATAAATAATTAATTTTTGAAAATAAATTAATAATAATATTATATTTAATTTATAAAAAATTTAAATTAATAAAAATAATTTTAATATAATTAATTTTTAAAAATAAATTTTAATCACTTTGAAAAAACTGACCCAAACATGCCCAAGAAAAGTCTTGCCTTCACTTTCGTCCAAAAAAAGTACAGGATTAGTAGATCAATAATTAATTACTCATTCCGTTCTAATATAATTATAATATTTTTTTGACATTTTAATATAATTGTAATAATTTTGTTTTTAAAAATTTTAAAATTTTAATAATTTTTATTTTATCAAATATGAGTAATTATTTTAATTATTATTATAATATTATGCTCAATTACCTTATTCACTACTCAAATATTATGATATACTATTTTAATTATTATTTTAATATTTAAAATTATAATTTATCATCAAAATTAATATTTTATTATTTAAAATTATAATATATATTTAAGATACGTAGGAAGTTAAATTATATTAAAACGGAAGAAATAATAATTAGCAGACCTCGACCAGGGCTGGCTACAAAAGTAGTTGGGTTGGATAAAAAGCTTTTAGTGTGAAGGACAGATACTACGTACTTTCATAACTTTCATATATTCATATATTCTCGAATTTCTAAAAAGAGTTATACAGTAATTGTTATTTACCTCAAAATAAATGTTTTTCTATTAATTAAATTATTTATTATTATGATTAGATATTTTAAAATTTAACATTAAAAATATGAGTATTATTTTATTAGTATTACGTTACAAAAATCGTAAATTTTGAATATGAGAACCTTTCTTGTCTAACAAAAAGTAGTTTTATCTTTTTTTATTTTAAATTACACACTACTTACTAAATAATACAGTAAATCTTATGAAAGAATAGAATCATAGAATGATAACATTGTTTACTATTGTCCAATTTTTTTTTTTTTTTTTTTTTTTTGAGCATATTTGATAAAAACAAAATAGACTACTTGTGACGAGGCCACATGACACTTACACTGTCAGCAAACAAAAAGTTGCAAATGCCCTTAGTAGGGGGATTTCAACTTGGGACAACTTATCAAGTTGAAAGACACAATTCTTAACTAAAAAGTCTGCACACGAATTCCCCTTTCGGAGGATGTGGGAAATACGAAACTCCCACTCTTGGTGAATCAAGTCCCTGCAGTCTTGGATCACTGTCCCCTAGCAGAGTCAACCTCTAAAATGACTTTTTTATGCTCTTTGTTCCATGTCATTGACAGTCTGCATAGAATTCTGCCGCTGTGTTCGTGCAAGCTCCCAAATGCCCTGTAAAACCTCCTATCCACCTACCACTGTCATCACGAATGAGGCCCCCCATTCCAACCCTTGCCCCATTATTCATGGAGCTGCCATCCGTATTAACCTTGACCCACTTTGGCTCCGGGAAGTTCCATTTGACAGTCCTGCAAGCTTTGTTGCCCATTTTATTTGAGAGCTCCATACTGTGGCTGTATTCCTTTACATACTTACTGGCTTCTGCAACGAGCATCCTTTGGGGGGGAGGGGAGGGAGAGCATTTAGCTCAAAAACTCTCTTGTTCCTATTTTTTCCAAATGTACCAGCTAGTGGCCCAAACTTTAAATCCCATTCATGGTCCTTTCCTGCTAGTCTTTTCCCCAATAAGGAGTTGTGTTTGAACCATTCTGTGACGTTCTTTGAGAAGAACGTAGAGTTTACTAGTCTCGAGTCTACCTCGAGCCAAACCTTTTTTGCTTCACTGCAGTCTCTGAGAACATGCAACACATCTTTGTCACTTCTGCAAATCTCACAAGCGCTGGTTGTTGCCATTTTCCGACTTGCTCTTTGTTTGTTAGTGAGTGGTCTTGCTTGGGCGGCTACTCAATTAATTTTTTTTGTGATATTAAGAAATGAAGAATATTTTAAATATTACAAAAAAGTAATTTTAAACAGTAATTTTTATTGACAAATCATTCCAAATTTGGCAAGAAAATTCATCAACCAAAATGGCCTCCAAATTCATCTCTTTTCTTTTATTTTCCCTTACTTTGCAAACTCACAAATATAGAAAAATGATATTTTCTACCATTTTTTTTTTATTTTCTCTTGTTTTTTAAAACTTACAAACAACGTGTAAAATATATGGAAGATGATTCATGATCCAAAAATATATATATATATATATGGAAGATAATTTAAATGTTCTAGAAACTAAAATATCTATATTATAAAGCAAAGTTTTTTTTTTTTTTTTATTATCATCTTGTACAAATAAATAATAAATAATACATTTTAAGACAATTAAAAATAAATTTGTAATCTAGTTAATTTTAAATTTTTTTATTAATATTTAAAAAAAAAATAAAAATTATATACATGCGTGCGTATGTGCCCAGTATTACTAATGTCAATAAAGTTTGGCCGTTTGATGTTCAAATGGAGTGAAGTAACGTTCAGAGTTCAAACCAATGACGTTGCTTGGCTAGCTCAAATGTAGCGTGCCAGTAAATATCTTCGTCTTACGTGGAAAAAGTCATTTTCACAAATAAATTCTGCGAATTTCCGGCATCACTCAATTTAAACCTATGATATTAAAATTAAGACATCAGACGATATGATAAGTTGTGATGATAAGACCATCGATGTGACTGGAGATATATATACATATTTTTATACTAAGAGAAATATCTAATTAATCTTAACTTTTGATTACAAAAATAAATCATCACTATTGAATATTAAATAAATAATATTAATAATTGCATCTCAATAGTGGATCTTTTAACACTTACTACAGCCATTGAATATTTTATCTGATGCCCGTTTTAATGAGCCGAGGCCCATAATCAATCATCATTTGCCCTGAAACTTCATTCCATTTCAGGATTTTTTACGGGGTTAGAAGGAGGAAGGAAACAATGCAATTGGGCCTAATCAACAGTGGTGTCGCTGGCCTTCGCAGCATCAGGCCTTTGAATATCTGCCCGGCCAATCATGAATATACACACTATTGTAAAAAACCGAATATAGCATCATTATACATGTGCTCAGGCCTTAGACCCCAACCCGATGACATCCGATCAAATCTGATTTTAATGAAACGAGTATGAGATGCAAAATAATATGTGGGACGGGTATGGAAAAATTTTTTTAAGCCCAATTAAATACAGGGCGAGTATGAGAATTGTTCCTCCCTCGACCAAACCCGTCCTAATTAATTAATAAATTATTTATTTATTTATATATACATATATATATTTTTTTTCCTTTCCTTTCCCTTTTCTTTTATATGAATATATTATAATTAAGTAAAAGTATTAAGAATTTATTAAAATTTTATAAAAATGACATAATGAGTGAGATATATGAACTTTGATATTGGAATTTTTTTTTTTAAAAAAATTTCTAAACTGGGCGGGGCGAGTATGGGGTAATACTTATCGGATCGAGTAAGGTTTGGGAATACTGCTAAACACGGCGGGATGAATATGAGGAGGAAAAATTTTAAACGGGGCGGGAATGGGATGGGGATACCTCCGACCATACCCGACCCATTTCTAGGCCTACCTATGCTATGCTTCAAAATTAAAGATTAGATCTGTAAATAATATTAAATGGTTCATGATTGATTCGAATTCATTTAATTAAAAATTTGATTTGAAATATTAACGGTAAAATATGAATATATTTTAAAGTTTGGTTGATTACTTAGACATTATTGAATTACATTTGACGGTATAATTAACTCGAAAATTTCAAACTACTCACACTTAATTTATATTGACACTTAACTCGATAGCTGAAAGATCCTTAAAACAAATTTTATATTAAACTCGATAAATTAAACAAATAAAATCAACAAATCAATACTATACTCAATTCAGCTCGTGTACACCCTTATTAAACATACCTTAAAAAACATTGCCTTTAAAAATATGTCTCTCATTATAGCTTTTACATAAAAATTATTTAGAACATATTCATAAAAACATATTTTGTGGAGACAATGTAAAATTTCTTCTATAATTATAAGGAAATAATAAAATAAAAAATATTATAATATTTTATAATATTAAAACAGAAACCGACCTTTAATTTTAAAAAATTATTTTTTATTATAAAATAACTTACTCTATAAGTGAGGATGACACTACCAATTGCACTCTACTCGTAAGTTGATATGACAACTCGGTATATTTTATTTTGCTGTATAGTGCTACTGTGCAAGGGAAAAAACTGTTATGCAAGTAAAATCAGACTTGTGATAAACATAGCTGAAACAATTTTTGCCTATTAAACACGTTTGGAAAAGTTGTCACCCCATAATAATTCCCCTGCATATGAAATTTGAGTCCCTAAAGTTTTATGAATATCAAGGATTAGCAGGCAGTCATCAAATAGTGAGCAGCAGAGGCAGAGCTAGCCTTGTCAAATTAAAGGATCTTAAATAATTTTTTGAGGGCGCAGGAGGTGAATAAA
This sequence comes from Pittosporum tobira, assembly GCA_032359685.1. NCBI lineage: Eukaryota > Viridiplantae > Streptophyta > Magnoliopsida > Apiales > Pittosporaceae > Pittosporum > Pittosporum tobira. The sequence goes on from JAUMHB010023562.1 coordinate 24,004, forward strand.
TGTTCACGTAATCGCATAAACATGAGTGTTTTAAGTGATATATTTTTCACTATTAATTTGTTAGGAGTACATTTATTAAAACATTCATGCTTATGCAATTACGTAAGCATATGCTCACACACTTTTTTTTTTAATTTTTTTATTTAAAAGATTTATAATATATATTTTGGGGATACTATAAAAAAATATTGGTTTTTTTTTTGAGGAAAGGTTTATTATTATAATTTTTTAATATTTTTAGTTGAATTTGAAGGGTCTTTAAACCCCATAAACTATAACGTGCCTCCACTACTGACAAAACTCGTTAACTAAGTGATAGTACATTTTTTTTTTGAAAGAGTGGTGCAATGATTCTACCAAATATACATGAGAGCATTAAGTATTGAAAACCTAGGTAAGAGACTATCTAATAAAGGATAATATGTGTTGGGACCGATTCGACCGTTAATGAAGTCCAAATTTCGCTTCCAATTGGGCATACGTCGGCAATAATAGGTTCACTTGAAACACGGGCAACACCGAGAGTTTGTTCTCTCGTTCCTCTCTTCGATGCTTAAATTAATTGGGATTAAGATGATAATCTGAATATTAAGTAGGAGAGAGTGAAATTTACCGTGTATTTTGAGTATGTATTTCGGCAGAGGTTTAACTTTGTTTTTTTTGTTGATTTGATTCCCTCATTTGTGCAAATGAGGCAGTATTTATAAACTTGACCTTGACCCGCAGCCTGATAAAGTAGGCATGATGCGCTTTACTTGAGTTGACATGATTGTCGGGGTCATACGGCTAATTGGACGTGTTTTGGAACTTGTTTTATGGCTTTTGGGTCGTTGGACCCGAACCAGGCTGCGTCAAGCCCAACCACTGATATGAATTGGGCCCGCTAGGTGGGAGAGCCTGAACCCAAGGCGCATAGTCTGAAAGTTCTCAACGGTGTTAGTACGGCCAGCCATAGAGGGGCGCCAACTCTTTTCGGGGGCTGAGGGCTGGTCTCGGTCCTTTGAACAAGGCGAATTGCCAAGTCTTGAGAGTGATCGATCGTATGAGTTGCCACGTGAAATATCACGTTT
>JAUMHB010023573.1:0-19234 GCA_032359685.1 Pittosporum tobira
ACCTGGGGTGGTTTAGAGTTGACTTTTAAACCTGAGGTGGGGCGATGCAATTTTGGTGAAACCATAGGTGTTTTTTTGCATTTTACCCATTAAAATAAAATAAATTTACTTTAAATTCGAATTTATAATTTGCAATAAGAGGGTGTGGACGAGTTTTTTTTTCCTCTGAACATTCTTCAACATTTATTATTGTTAATATTTGTTGTATTAATTTTTTATTAGTTAAAATAAAATAAATAAATTGTAAAATTTAAATTTTATGATTTTTTTGGTTGTGTTTTGGCTTTTTTTTTGTGTGGTGATTGTCCTTTCTCCACCCCGTCATCTGTCTATATTCTTTATTGTAAAAATGAATAAACCTTATGATACGTAGTAGTATTTTGTATATAGTTTACAATAGTAATTTTAATATTAATTGAAATAAAATTAATTAATCTGGAATTTAAATTTGATGATTTTATAAATTTACTTAAAACACATATGTATTTTTAATTTTAAAATAGATAAAGTACTACTATACTATACATCTTTTTTTTTCAGTGACATATACTCTACACCTAAGAATAATAATTTATTTTATATCATATTACTTATACATAATCCATTTCAAAATTAGAGATATTTCTAAATTCTATATGCGTGCGTGTGTGTGTGTGTGTGTTTTTTTTTTTTTTTTTTTTTCTTTTGGTTCATGTTTCATAAGAACTAGTTCACTCTACATATAATAGTAATAACAATTTGTTTTTATTAGATATAAATTTAGTTAAAGTCATTTATTTATTATTTTTTCTATTGAGATATAATGTGACTATACATAATTTATAATAAATATAACTTTGGATCATGAATATAGATTTATTTAAATTAGGTTGAATACACGACGTTGTCCGGGCTAGATGTAAATATTTATAATATGTTAAAAAATAATAAGTCTTATTTTCTGTTTATATATTTAAATAGGTTGTTAGTATAATTTATTAGATTTTAAAATTTGTCATAATATATCAATAGAATTTTCCAATTTATGGGTTCAATTTATTTAAAAAAAAAAAAAATCATCTTATATTAGCTTTAAAATATATAAGTTTTTAGAATTTTTTATTTCTAAAATATTAAGTTTTTCTTAAGCATCAATACCATTTAAATGTACGAATTAACTAATATTTTTATGTAATATAACGGGATATTATTAGAAAACTTACAAATACTGAAAGAGTTAAAATCTATTAGCCAATTAAGTGAACATACTCCTTTTTTTGCTTATGTGAAACAATTGAGATGAGATTTTTTTTTCAAATGAAGTTTTGTAAAAGACCATCAAGATTAATGCAATAATGTATAATACTGTATTTAAAGGTAATGTTAAGAGACTAATATAATTAAATATATAATTTATTAATAGCCAACCGAATTTGATGGCAACTTGGCCGAGTTAAAAATCTAAAACTAACAACATTAACCTGACTCGATAAATAAATCAAAATCAACTCATTGTTTATCTATTTGTATTATATATTGATTTAATTAATAGCATTGATTGATAATAAATAACAAAAGAGACTTAAAGGTCTTTTATTTATTTTTTATAACTATTTTTTTCTTTTTACTCTTTTGCTTCCCAATTTCTTTTATTCTACAAAATGATTATCTTTTTTTACTTTTATTTTTTCTTTCCACTTTTACAGAATTAAAACTAAAATTTAAAAATAAATATTTAGAACTTTGTGTAACTTAATAATATTACAAAAAATATGGGTGATAAATTATTAGAATATTTATTTATGCATTTTCTTATTAAAAAATTACTTTTAAAAATTTAAATCAAAAAAAAATATTATGTGTACCACTCACGAAATGCGTAGTATTTTCCTAGTAAATAATTAAATACAATGTTATTAGTGTCTTTAAATATTTATTAGAAATAATGTTCGCTATAAATAAATAGGCCACCATAATCAAGTTTCTTATTTTTCACCTGTCACAGTGTTTGCAACATCTATAAAAAAAAACTTCAAATTTAAAAACAATTAGTTTAGAATTTCGTATACAAACAATACATGAGAAACTCCGGTAAAGGCCAAAAAAGTTATTATAAAAAAATAAAAATAAAAATAAAACAAAGAAGTTTCCATTCAGAATAGATTATCTATATGATAGTTGAGATCATGACCCAAAGGAGCCTTGAGCACTTGTACAACGCGAAAGTGAGGGCTTCCTCCATACACATTGCCCATAGCCTTTGACTTTTTATGTTATTAGTCAACACCTCTCGATTTCATCTTTTCCTTCTAATTACTTTTAAAAATATATGAAGGTTCTCAAAAATATCCTTTATCATTCTTCTCATATGACGACCATGTCCTTTTAATACAATCATTTAATTAGTCCACATAATATGACAAACACGCCATATGATTACTCTGAGTTATTACTTACGAAATCTCCTTTAAAACAAACAAGGAATTTTGTAAAGAACTAAATAATCTCATTGTTATAATCCCCTCAAAATAATCCTTGCAAACAAATATATAGCCCAAATTATGTTTGTTTGAGGGAGGATTAAACAAGAGATTGGATTATTAGTCCTTTAAAAATTTTAATCCCTGGTTTGTTAATAAATTCTTACAAGGGATTGCTAATTCTCGGGATTATACCATAGCCTGTAGTGGAATATTATTTAATTTCCGTTCACGATTAACAACATTGAGACAAAATATATTCTTATCTTTTTCCACATAAACGACTGTGTCCTTTTTCTCTATATGATGATATAGGAATTAATATGAGTTATCCCTTATGTAATTTCCTTTAAAACAAACAAGGGATTAATTTTTGTAAAGGACTAAAATAATCCCAAGATTAATGGTATAGGGATTCTTATTATAGTCCCCTAATAATCCTTGCAAACAAAACAGATTTCTGATATGAGAATTTTCAAAATTAACGAACTTTGGGCCAAAAGATGGCCAGGAGAATATGAACACTAACTGATTTCTAAATCTGACAGAATACAAACAAGAACTAAGAGAATCTATTGTAGACCACAGGCTCTCCAGTCCATTTACTAAATGGTTAGCGAAAGAACCTGTCTGATTGACTTGGCCCAATATGAAGACTTATTCAATTAAGTTCCTGAGTTGGCAAGATGGGTTGACTTGAGGTACCTTGGTCACTTCCAGTTGAACAGAGCTGCGAGACAAGCTTGACCACTCCCCACATGGGTGCATCGTTCTTGTAAGCAATGAAATGAAATGGCAATATTATAGTTGAGAGTAAGGCCATAAACAATCTCCTATAATAAATCATTGACTAAACCTAATTTACAGTTTTACTTTGTCGGTACTAGAAGGTTGACTCATGGAATATTAATGGAACCTCCAAGATTTGCATGGAGCGTGAAAGCATGTTTCGATAAGCTTTTCGATGATGTTTAAAGTATTTAAAGGAAATTACTTCCTGCATCTTATAAAAGTGGGAAATAACCATCATCATTAAGTTTTTTTGCAGGTGGTGAATTTGTAATTTCATAAGATTAGCTTCAAGAGACATATTGCAAGCTAGAAGAGCCCAATGAACATCATTAAGAACTGCACTCACCAGATACACAACATCAAAGGCTTTGCAGTAGCTATCAAGAGAACTCTCAATGTTATCATTCCTGCAAGAGAAAACCCACGCGGTCAATATATTATAGGAAATCTTTTATTACTCGAAACTATAACAAGATCCAGAAGTTCTAAATCAACAAGATGATTTTCAATTTCTTTTTTTTTTTATTTTTTAATTTTTTATAATTGAGATTCAATACTTGAATTTTATTCCATGCTGTTTTCCATTGTTAAATATCCATCTAGAAAGTATAGTAGTTCACTTCATTAGGAGAACTGGATGTCGTTAGCTTATAACCACTTCTCAGAATACAGAATATCATCCTTATTAACAGACAAGTAACTGAGTCATGTGCCTTAAGAGTCGAGTAAATATATATATATATGTGGAGTTGCGTTTCAGTGTTCTACACTGCAGATGAATTTTCAGTTTAGAGCATTCCCGAATACGAAAACTTATCAGTGTGATATTCTATGACCTTCTAACATACTCCAGTTCCCCAAAAGTACCAAGTGAAGTATCCATTGACAAATCATAGATCCCAGATATTGAATCATTACTGATGCTTCAATATCACAATCTATATCCCAGTGGATCCAGTGTCCTAGTACTTTTCAATTTATATGTAGGGGAAATGATCCATAGCTAAAGTTGGCTAAGGAGCATTAGCCAACCAACTTAACCATCCAAGGTGAAAACAGACAGCTCTAGTATGCTAAAAGGGAATCCCAATCCCAACTTTCTAACAGAGGATGCTCCATTGTTAACTGCATGTGAAATGCCAGTTTTCCCCTTGTTAATAATTTTTTTTTAATTTCAACTAGCCTATTTATCTTTCTCTCTTTAACAAATTCCAAAGATCCCCTCGCTCTTTCCTTTTCTACTTTTTGTTTCTCTGTCATCCATCATTCCAAGAACAATTCAGCCCAATATTTCAAATTTGCTCTGAAATATCAACTAATGATTCAAATTTCAAACAATTCATTGTCTAAACAAGTCTCGGTATATGTGTAATAACATATAAATATCTATTTATGTCGAGGGAGAGAGAAGGATCATCACTTAGACAAAACATAGACCTACAACTATTACAAGATGATCAGGTGCTATAACCCGAAGTTTAAGATAAATGACGCCAGATAACCGCCTGACGTCATAGAATTATTCTAGATTTACTTAGAATGAGGTGCACTTTTCAGCGATCAGCTGCTCTGGTTTCTGAGCGATTTCTAGGGAGAGGTTAAGCGCAATCTCTTTGATGTGGATCATATAAGGGACAAGATTCTCACACAGCACCGCCACTTGGTTAAGTACACTCACAATTACCTTGCACATGAAGACTTCTTCTATTTTCTCTTCATCATTGAAGCAGCATGTATCTAGAGTTTTTACTCCATCTGTTAAAGTTTAAAATATGAATATATTTTCTCATTAATGCAGGGCAGAACTGTTATCACTCATCAAAAGTTCAATCGGAAGTTAAAAATGTGTCATCTACCATTAAGCAGTGCGATAGGGATTCCCTTTAGCATACTAGATATGTCAATCTCTTCTTGACAGGGTAGATTGGGTTGATTGGCTAATAGTCTATAGCCAGCTTTAGCTATGGATCATTCACATATATACCTAGATCCGATTACTTGCTGGACCCGTGAAATTTGTGCCAACCTAAAAGAAAAGAAATATGAGGTTTAGTGATAGTAGCATAGAGCTTGTGTATATGTAGGTTTCAGTTGTGTTATTCTCTCGTTTGGCTGCCAATGTGAGATTGTAAGGTTGAGAGTATAAATGATCGGGGCTAAGTGTCTCTCTACGCATCTTGTAATGGTAATTACTTGCAGCAGAAAGTAAGAGACATCTCATTAGCTTTCCATTAAGCAAAAAGTAGGCAAATAACTTTTTACCCAGGATCCTCGTGAAAATGTAAAGTAAGCAACTCCTAGTAAGTACAGAAGTTCAACTACGGGTCAGTTATCATATGGATCCATATCGTTACAAATTGTTCCACACTTCACATATGAAAGAAATAAATTAGAAGTATCTGGAACATATTATCCACCTAAAAACCACCCTACAAAACTTTCCTTGGTAAAAACCTACTTTTAATCTATGGTCTTTCCATTGATATGATGCTTCTAGACTTCTAGGTAAAAACAAGAACATCATCATGATGATCAAAACTCGCTTGATGAGCTCTCACTTATCCCACCTAGTAGAGCAATCAATAAGCATGTATCTATGTTATGCCTGTTCATTGTTTATAAGGTACAACTATGTTCGCTACTACAAATATCAATCGCTTAAGGTTTTCCAGTGTCAGAACGATACAACCATTGAGATTTATTTCTTTCATATGTTGTAGAAGGCTCAAATATAAAAAAGGAGGTTGAAAGTTCAAATATGCAAAGACAGAAAAATTTATGCAATATATGAGATACATGAAAATGAATGAAATGGAAACACAAAAACATTGAGATTGGTGAAATCTGATAACCTCCAAAGTTCACTTATAAAATGCTAGCATTTCATACACTGTATTACTAATAACCTTACGTCACAATTGGAGATTGCAGTTGAACCAAATAGGATTAATTGGTAAATGGTAAAAGAAATTATGTGAATATTTTTATCTAAAATAAGAAAAGAAAACAACATGATTGATCAGTTGCTACATTTAATCAGGTGACTTGACTTAAATGAACAAGTGAATGAAATGGAGATGGATCACTTACAGAAACCCCACCGCGATTCGAGTCTTATAGTTTAAACCATTAGACATTCCCAAGTCCCCAATGTGATCACCAAGGAGCAGCACATTTGTTCTCTGCTTAATCGAGGCATTGTCCTCTATTGGCTCACAATCTTCACCCAATTGTTCGTGCATTGGCGCGGCCATGTCAAGAGCATGCTCATTCTTATTCAAACTGTGAATCGTCTTCCCTAAAGAAAGGAGAAGATATCTGAAATTAGTTTGGAGAAAGGAAAAGAGATCCTATACTAAATAATTGCAAGTCAGAATTACGATGCAAACCCCATGCAACAGAACAGAGTTAGTAATACTGACATAGTAACATGAGATAGAAGGATGCCCCACCACTTTAGTTGTGATGTTGTCCAACTATGCAATAGAATAGAGTTACTAATACTGACCTAGTGACATGAGATAGTAGGATGCCCCACCAGTTTAGTTGTGATGTTGCCCAAATGCAAGACATGAAAGTCGTGTTTGTTTGCATTAATAATGGATAAGATTGGAATATTTTTTACTTTTTTAATATAAAACATTTTTTAATCTTAAACTTAGTCATAGTATTACAACCATACTGTATAACTTTTCCTTTTTTACCTATAAAGCCATCGGATACCCCAAAGGGGTATTATTTTATTCCAAACTTCTCAAGAGATTATATAGTCCCTCACAAATGGTCTACAAGTGGTCTTAGTGATAAGAATTAGTCCATGAGAATGTAATCCTATGACTAAGTTTGGGATTAAAAGATGTGCTTAAGTTTAGATATAATAGACTTCATTTGATGTCTTTCGAGTTGTACTTAAAAGTTTGAATAACTTTGTAGTTTAACTTGTCATTGAATTCACTTTTTCTTTGAGCGAAGAGATTTTTTTCGATAAGTAAATAATTTATTTAAAGATGTCACAAGGGGAAACCGTGCAGGTACCCAGAAAAAAGTCATAGTAGGCTGATCACTGTTTTGATAATTTGGTTTATTTACCTAGCCGGAATTGGAGATGAATGACAGTAATAATTTACCATTTTCTATTTCCAAAATTTTACAATAATCATTTATAGTTTCAATTTCTTTTTCCTTGATTTTTTGTGTAGTAAAAAACCAAGTTACAAAGGGAATTATGATTTTATTATTATGTAAGTAGGGAAATGCTATTTCTACACTCTTATTTGCTATTTCCACACCTATGACCCACATTTTAACCAATTACAATAAGTAACATTGTATAAAATGTGAGACATATGTGTGAAAATAGCAAAAATATGTGTAAAAATAGCAGTTCCATATAAGTATTCATAAAATCTTTCTGTTAAGGATTTTAATTCCTCATTTGTGTAATTTTTAAAGTATCATTTCCTAAAGTCTTTATATTTTTGTTGAAGAAATTCTTTGTTTATTTCTTCTCTATTAATATCAAAGTCTTTAGAAATAACATTTATTGTAAAGTTTCAATATGATGTGGTTGGAGATTCAAATTTAGTTTCTTTATAAACTTCGTGAGGAATATATTCTGAACTCTTTTGTTTTTATAACATGTTCAGTATTCCTTTGATGAATATATAAAGGAATAAATGACGTAGAAGCTCTTCGAGGAACAAACGAAGGAGTAGATGACGTAAAAACTCTACTATAGGCATGTTTGGTACGAGCATTCTTAGGTTAAATCCAACTTTAAGTTTTTGTTAAAGTTAGAATTTAAGCTGAAAACTCGACTTTTCAAACTTAGATTTAGTCTATCAAACATAACTTTTTACTACGTTTGAATGCATAATCTTCAAATGCCGCTACCAAACAAGCACTATGTATTGAATTTGATCTGGTAATTCAGTTACACTAAACCTCTTTGAGATTGACTAAATTGGACAATGACATCTCGTTGGGGACTTTTAATAATTTGTTTAACATTTCTATTTTCATTTCCAGTGGGCTCAAGAGTTGAGGCACCAAGTAAAGTCTATTGATCAGGGAATTTTATCTCTGACCAAGTAAAAGTCTTAAGGACAACAACATATAATTTATTTATATTTGTTTCAAAAACTATTGTTTTACCCTTACTACTAAACTTAGCCTTAAGAATTAGCGTATTTGATATTGTTAATAATTAGGGTTTAACATAGAGAAGAAGAAATATATTATTTCTGCTAAGAGGACGGGCCTCTTTTATTTATACAGATGCACACAAACTTAAGAAAACCTAAAATACGAGTCTTACAAAAAAAAACCCTCTTCTTTTCTTCTCCAACTAGGAAAATGTATCTTAACACTCGCCCTCAAGCTGGAGTATAAATATCTTTTACGCCCAACTTGAACAGAATGGGATAAAATATTTTACTACTAAGACCTTTAGTCAAGATATTAGCAAGATGATCACTTGACTTTACATAAGGAAGACAAATAAGATAACAATCAAGTTTTTCCATAATAAAGTGTCCATCTATTTCTATGTGCTTCGTTCGATCATGTTGAACAGGGTTACGTGCAATATCGATTGCAACCTTGATATGACAAAATAATTTCATTGAACCCTCCACTACAATACCCAACTCTATCAATAATGATCGAATCCACAAGTCACACATACCAATAGCCATAGTTCGATATTTAGCCTCGGCAGTGAACCTTGCAACCACTGTCTGCTTCTTGCTGCGCTAAGTAACTAAATTTCATCTAACAAACATGCAATAACCAAAGGTAGAACGTATATTATTTCTATAACTAGCCCAATCAACATCAATATAACCGTTAATACAGAGATGACCGTGACTCATAAATAAAGCACCCCTCCAGGAGCTAATCTGAAGTATTTGAGAATACGATAAATGACTTTCATATGTCAATCTCGAGAATCGTGCATATATTGACTTACGACTCCAACTGCATAAGTTATGTATGGTCTAGTATGTGATAAATAAATAAATCTCCCAACAAGTCCTTGATATCTCGCTTTCTCTACTGAATCACCAATACCACCACAAAGTCTATGATTAGCTTTGATAAGAGAGTTAATAGGCTTACAACCGAACATGCCCATCTCTGCTAAAAGATCAAGGACATACTTCCTTTGAGATAAGAAAATACCACTAGCTGATCTAACATCAATTTCGAGAAAATATTTTAGAGGGCCTAAATCTTTGACCTCAAATTTAGTAGCCAAATGATCTTTAAGAGAAATTATCTCAAGTGCATCATCTCCAGTTACAACAATGACAAAATGTCATCAACGTAAAAAATAAGTACCGTAATCTTGCCGCCAATCCTTTTGATAAATATAATATGATCTGCATTACTTTGTTATGAAACCTTCCAAACCAGGCTCTAGGAGATTGTTTTAACACATAAAGTGCTTTTTTCAACTTGAATACCTTTCCGGCAATCAGAGGCGATGAGAAGCTTGATGGGATGTTCATGTAAACTTCTTCTTCTAAATAACCATTTAGGAAGGCATTTTTCACATCCAGTTGGTGAATATCCCAACCCAAGTTAGTTGCACATAAGAGTAGAATTCTAATGGACTCATTTTTGCAATTAGAGCAAAAGTCTCCTAGTAATTAATGCCATAAGTTTGTGTGTAACCGTTAGCAATCAATCTAGCTTTAAGCCTTTCAACTAACCCATTTGGTTGTTGCTTCACAATAAAAATCCATTTGCAACTAACAAGTTTTTTACCATTCAAGAAAGGAACGAGTTCCCAAGTGTCATTCTTTTTTAAAGCATTCATTTCCTCTATCATAGCACTCTTTCACTTTGGATCCTGTGTGGCATCTTGCCAACCCTGAGGTATAGAGACAGAAGACAAAGAAACTACAAATGGGCAATATGAAGGAGATAAATAGACACAAGAAACAAAATTAGAAATTGGATGTTGTGTACATGTTCTAACTCTTTCCTTAATAGCAATAGGGAGATGAAGATCTGAATCATCACGGTTGAGGGTAGCAGCAAATGGACCTGAATCGGTACCAAATGATTGGCCTGGTAAAATAATAATGTCACGCTATTTTCAAGTGTAAATCTGCAAATCAGTTCTATTTAGTCTCCAAAACCTCTCCTTCTTGTATAGTATCAATGGGAGGTGCAGAACCATTAGACTCCTCCTGAGTAGGAGAAGTAGGTTTCCCCCAGGTGAAGTAGCCTCTCCCTAAATATGTGAAGTAGGCTCACCCTGAACATGTAAAGTAGCCTCTCTCTGAATTATAGACTCCCCCTTACTAGATAAATTAGGTGAAGTAGGGTACTACTGAGAAATCATCTCTTCCAAGATATGAGACTCTCCTGGAAGAAATGTTGGATCTGAGTTAGTAAGAAATCGACTCCCAAAAAGTGACATTATGATTTATAAAGATACGTTGTGATGGAGGATAATAACACTTGTACCCCTTTCGAGTAGCAAAGTACCCAATGAATACACACCTAGAAGTTCTAGAATCAAGTTTTCCATGAGGAGGAGTTGAGGATGATAACACTTACACCCCTTTTGAGTAGCAAAGTACCCAATGAATACACACCTTGAAGTTCTAGGATCAAGTTTTCCACGAGGAGTAAAATCATGGAAAAAGCACACATAACCAAATGTACGAAGAGGCAATGTAGGAGAAAAGGAAGTAGTGAGGAGAGACACAAGAGCCTTGAATTGAAGTATACTAGATGGAAGACGATTAATAAGGTATGTTGCATTTAAGACAGCTTCCCCCCATAAGAACTTTAGAATAGCATGGTGAACACTAGAGAACGAGCTACTTGAAGAAGCTGCCCATTTTTCCTTCCAGAAACATCATTTTACTCAGATGAATGCACACGAGGTTTGATGAATAATACCATGCCTAGAAAGGTAAGTTTCAAACTTTCCATCAACGCATTCCTTCTCATTATTACTACGAAAGACTTAGATAGTTGCATTAAATTGGGTTTGAATCATTTGATGAAATTTTTTGTAACATTTAAATGCTTCATAATTCGAATGTAATAAATAAACCCAAGTACAACGGGAAGCAAAATCAATAAAAGTAACAAACCAATGATAACCAGAAATAGAAGAAACTTGTGAAGAGCCCAACACATCAGAATGAATAAGAGAAAAAGGAGTATTGTTGCAATTATTATTACTAGTAGGATAATAAGACCTTTTATGTTTGGCTAACTCACAAGGTTCACAAAAAATAAACATAATAAAAAAAATCTCGACTATATTGCTTTGCTAAACTAGGAAAAAGATGTTGTAAAACACTATAAGAAGGTTGACCCAAACGCCTATGCTATTGATGCTGCATATTAGTAGGAGAACTAGAAGATGCTTGAAGAGCCTGAGTAGAAGAGGTAGATTCACTCTCTAGAACATAAATGCCATCACATTACTTACCACTGCCAATCATTTGTCCCGTCACCGGATCCCGAAACACACAATAGGAAGGAAAAAATGTTACAGAACAATTTAAAGACTCTGTAAGACGCTCTACAGATAATAAATTAAAGGTAAAAGAAGGAACATGAAGAATAGAAGCAAGAAGTATTGTAGGAGTGCATATAACAGACCCATGCCCCTGAATTGGAGCTATTGAACCATCCGCAACTCTAACTGTATCATGATCATAATGAGGTGTATAAGTAAGAAACATACTAGATGAGCCAGTCATATGTTCGAATGCCCCCAAATCAATGATCCAGGAAGAAGGGGCTACCGCAGAGGCAAAAGCAGAGGGGGATATACTTGAATGAGCAAAATGAGAGGTTGTATAGGTAGTAGTGATAGAACCAACTTTATAGCAATCCATCAGCTAGTTAAAAGCAGCCAATTCTGCAGGAGACAACAGCCCGGATGGGAGAACAGTACTGGGAGTAGCAGGAAGACATGACCAAACCCACAAGCACCAGAGAAGAAGGACCACGTCCACCACCAAAACCACAACCATCATTAAACGGGGTACCACGACTGCAACCACAACCACGATTATTTTCTGGTCTCCTGTGAAGCTTGAAGCAAGTTTCTTAGGTATGTCATGGTGTGTAACAATAATCACAATAACTTAAGCCATAATTTGAATAAGTAGTGCATGCTTTAGGATTTGATAAGATGGATAACTTCTGACTTGGTGAATTAATAGGCTTCATGACAGACAAAGCTGAATAATCCCCATGAGCAGTCCCATAGTTATTAAAGGCGAGGCTCAAGGCAGGGCTCAGATTTTGCACCTCACTTTACTAAGGCGCATACCAAGTAACAAAGGCACAAACTTTTAAAGCTAATGAAGCACTGGCCTGCCAATTTCTATGAACATCACAAGTAATCAAGAAATTCCATTAACATGAGCATAAGCCTTAATATAAGCAATATCCAATTTAGACATAATGTCTGTAATATCAGACCTCTGGCGCGCTTTCAGAAACTCGCTGGCCACGAAAGATACATCCCAGAACTCTCAGAATTCAAACCATCAAGCACCTTCATTATAAACTTTGAAAGAATCTCGTAGGCACTTCCCACCAGACTAACAGGCTCTGCCCATCCCACATTAGGATACAATAACGGTGGCATCCGAACTCTTTCAAGCCAACCGTGAGGGTGAAAATCCTTCAAAAATGCCACCAAAGCCCCTTTAACAATATTCCATCAATGTTGATAAGATGGCCTGGTAAACTTCACCACATGTCTCCGACACTGGGACAACCACCTCCTCCTCTAAAGGACTCTCAAGAGAACCACAATCCTCCAACGAAATCATCTCAAACTTCAATCCATCCAAAGATAGGACCCACGTCTCCTCTGTAGAAAGATCTCCATAAAATTATAGTGATTGAAGGAAGAGTCGAAACAATTGAATAAAGATGTCTTTGGATAGGTTAAGGCGTGTTGATGAGATATGAGTGATTGATGAGGTGAATTCGTTTATAGTTATAGCGTGTGCTTAATTGGGCTCGGCTCATTTCTGGTTTTGGGTTACTATGGAATCAACGCAACTACTCCATTAATTTACTTCCCAGTCATGAAACAGATAAAACTTCAATGCCATATGAACATTCATTAAACAAGAGACTTCGAGCCTCGAGAACTGTCATTTAAGACTTTTTGTCCTCCATCCAGCATTAAGGTAATAACGGAATAGTGACAAGTCCACATCCATTTGAAATACTACCTCTGTTTCAAAGTAGATAGAGCATTTTTGACTTTTAAAATGTTGACTGGCAACATTTTAAATACTAAATTTACATGAATTATTTTATTATAGTCGATACACTTGTGAAAACTTTCAGCATTTGAAAAATAACATTTCAAAAGTCAATAATGATCTTATGTTTAATTCCTTATTATTTCCTTAGGATGATAAAGTTACCTTTAAAAGATACGAGATGGCCATTTTGGTCGAATTCCATCCGGTTCGATACAATCTTGACGTTTTTGAAAGATCTATGAAGTTTCTGAAGGAAGACCTGTTGAAGTGAAAAGAATACCTCATCAAAACAAACGGGTTGTGAATTGGAGTTTGAAATAACAAAATAGACTCATTGCAACTAACCTCCTCTATGACATCAGCAAGCCCAGCAGAAAATACAAGAACGGGAACATCTCTCTCCTGTATGATATAGGGGAAATTGAAAGGTGGTATAGGACTTCAGAAAAAAATACAATTCAGTTTTGTATTTATTCGTCACTAGTTGTGCTTCCATTAAAATAAGCTTGAGAATCAGTAGCCAAAAAAATTAAGAAATAACACCTCCAACGGTAATCATTGTCTACACTAAATTAGGTATCAACCAAGACAATAATGTCCTAAGCAACAATCCAAGCAATAACAAACATTGGAAATAAGACGCCAATGCAACAATCAGCTAAGGAATTAAACAACGAGCACAACACCAAGATCTACGTGGATAACCCTCTCGATAAACTCTGATTAATTCCAGTACAATGGTTCCTTCTACGTTCACAACTTGATGTATCACTACAAGAGAAAAGTTACAAAACAATACCTCAATTTGAGTGAAAACTCAAATTACATCACCATAAGAAAACCCCCCAAAATCTATGAGGAAAAATGTGATGGAAACCTAAAAGATTAAAGATTTAAGCTTCAATTCTCCCCCTTGTAAAGCAAACCCCAATAATCAACCTCCGAAGTATCAACTTAGTTTAGCTACTAGAGCTTTTGTCTGGTCCAAGAAAGGTGGTAACAATCTCCCATGTACCAAAAAGCTGCTGCCTTTGTTGCTCGTCACAAAAAATGAGACTAGCTCCCTCACTATAATGAAAAGATAAGGCTGGCTATTCATTTAACCTGACTGTTGTTTTCCACTAGCACGTGACTTGCAGGTCATTCAATTTGAAGATAAACAAAACTTGGGTTATGATTTCATGGTGCACCATCCCATGGTGAAATATTGGCTTATACGTGACATGGGTGAGGACCCACTCTACAAAAATTGCACCATTAACGGTCACATATATAACTATGATAAATGACGAGAAAAAGACTAAAGAATCGCAGTAACAGGAAGGTTTTGCGATTTGTATTCAGGTAATAAGAATTATTTTCCATATAGTATCAAGGACCTGAAGGTCAGCCTTGACGCGATGGTCAAGTGCTCACTTGTTGAATGCTTGGTGACAAGTTCAAGACTTCAAGTCACAGCGGAAACAACCACTTTATTGATAAATAGAGGTAAGGCTGTGTATACCCGACCTTCCCCAGACCCTTGCTATTAGTGGGGGCATAGTGCACTAGGTACAATCTTTTGTAGTACAAGGACATCAACAATGATATCTTAGAATACAAACGAAACTACCAACTACTGTTTTCTAATTAATCACCTTCATGACAGCTTGCACCCATTGGTAAATGGTGACACGAGTTTTCTAATTGTAATATAAAATGATAAGAAAAAAATACAACAAAATTAGGAACCAATTATCTGTTGCTATTCATATGTTTCAAAGAAATGCTAAAGAGAGAATGCATAGAGAAGGATAATACTTTACCTCCAGAAACTCAAACAGCTCAACTAAGCCCTCCCTAAATGCAATCGAGGAACTAGACACAGACTTTTTTATTGCATCGTATGTAAGGCCTCCCTCAATAAGAAGACCATGAGTTTTCCCCCACCTGCAAACATATTATACGAAAAAAATAACTAAATTAATAAATAATAATGATAATAACAACAACAACAACAACAACAATAATAATGATAACAATTCATTATATCAAAATCAACTTGAAAATTATCAGAAGGAATCTGAAGTAAAGAGGAATTCGAAGCATGGTACTGATTTCTAAGAACTTTTTTTCTGGTAAATCATGCTCCTTCTGTTCCAAAATTAGATATGCCTATGAGGCTATGACTTTAAATGTAGTGTATTTGTAAGACCCTAAATTCAAATTTGAAGTGAATCAATTTGATTTGGATTGAAGTCAAAGTAAATGTTGTAAACTATGTATAAATTACTAGCACAAACTTTGAAATTTCAAAAATTTAACAAATTTATATCATTATTTGAATTTTAGAATTTTACATGCCTAATTTAATAGAACTCAAAACTATCTATAATTTTTGAACGGAGGGAGTGCCTTCCAAGAAAATGGAACTGAAAACACACATCATCTTGCTTTGAAAACTTTGTTCTTTTTGTTAAGATGTACAGGAATGTTGTGCAAATTAATTACTAACTAGTGTTCAGTGGAGCAAATTATACTCAGTTGCAACTTGTAAATGATAAAGTTGTGTACCACTGTTCCATGAGCTTCGCTTTCTCATCAACTGGAATCGTTGGGCTAAATTCTAGTGGATAATAATATTCATATAATTTCTGCCTCTTGACATCATACTCAGGATTTCCCTGTTGTAAAAGGCCATGGCTACCTACATCTCTTATTAGAGAAGCTGAAATAGTAAACTAATGATAAAGAAATGTTAAAGAGAACATCAACAACTTACTTTGTCCACGACAGCCATCAATCCAGTATTTTGTTAGTGTAGCATCAAAATCAGCAATTACCTAACAGTTCAAAACTATGAGATCTGAGAGTATGTATTTGTGTTTTGAGTTGATAAGCATCTCACCGCAAAGAAAAAGAAAGCTTGGAATTAATAGGCACTAAAAGCTAGTCCATTTGAAAGACCAGGAAAAAAAATAGCATTAAGTTCTCATTCCCGTTGATCACAATCAGCATAGCATAAATAAGTTGACATAATAATCATTACAGCATAGCATAAATAAGCTGAGATAATAATCATTACAGATCACCATGATCCTCAAAATACCTGAGGCCAAAAAAAACGTCCAACAACTTACATGCAAGAACAGCAACTAAGTATTTCAAAAAGGATCACAGGCTTTTTTGCATTATTCCTATCTACTCACAGAAATAAAATCAAGGAAAAATATAAGAATATATCCAAAGGGAAAAAAAAGTTGATGTGTCCTAATCACAATAGCGAATACATCATAGTAATGGAATATGTAATAATGCAAAATAGTGAACATGCAATCCAGTATTGATAATGACTTGCAAAGATGGATGTAAATTTGTAATAGAGATGCACCAGTTTGATGCTGCAAGAATTACTTGAAACCTAAAAGTAACTAGGTTCTGATGCGTCTCACCAAAAAATAAAAAAGAATTATTCGAAACCTAAACGTAACTAGGTTCTAATGTTTCTCACCAAAAATAAATAAATAAATTGTTTCTAGAACTTCTGAATATTTTTTTTTATAAATGGTGGACTCGGAACTGCTATCTAGGGTGCTCACAGGGTAAACAACCGGATGCACGCAATAGCTCACCAACCAGACTGTTACTGCAAGGATCTGTGAGTACCCCAAGAAATTCATTGTTACTGCAAGGATTTCGAGCCCAAAACCGATGTCAGTTTGTCGTTGTGACACTTGTCTTGGAGCTCACTACCGCTTAGCCAACATCCCCTGGGCATTTCGAGAACTTCTGAGTATGGAAGGCAGAATTGCATGGGTTCAAACAAAAGTGAACAAATTCCGCATCACCTTTTTCTTTCTGGTGCTGAATGACTCGCTCCAAATATTGGACGACTTGGGAAAATTTGTTAAAAATACAAATACACACACTCACACACATCTTAAATTATTCAAATAAGTGACCTTTTTATTGCAATAACGAATTTGACCACAACATTGATGTAATTCTTAGTTTAAAAACAAAAAAAAATGAAATGGGAACCTGAAGTTTGGCAGGACCCGCAACCTGAATTGCGGATTTCTTCTTTTGAAGCAAGTCAGAATCATTCACTACAACTTGTTCCATTGTCCTATAGCTGTTCTTACCACAGCAAACCCTTTAAACAGTACACAGAAAGGTTAGAACTAATGTGCCTATATCATACTCCTCCGTGACACATGAACGTACCATTGTTAGAACTGATTTAAAAGAAATATCTAATTTTGGAACAGACGGATCAACCTAATTTGTGTGTGTTTTTTTGCTTATCACCTTAATGGATTATGAGAAAGCAGGGGTACAAATGGTAAAATGAACCTGGAATTGAAGCGAGAAACGCTAGTCCAGCCGATGTTATGCAGCCAATAACTCATGGACGACGAAAGAATTGTCAAGTCATTATGCCATTTACGATAAGAAGAGTAACTTCCAGCTCCGGAATACCCCAACGATCGGTTCGGGCGGTTGGGCAATTTAGTTCCACAAGTGGAGGTCGAGTGGGATTCCTCCCATAAGATAGCGCACAGGTTTTTTGTTTTGTTTTTTGAATTGTTTTTATCATTTTATGTGCAATATTCTTTCTTAGACTAAAATATTGATCATTTTTTAAATATTAGCTTCATTTCAAAATATAATTATATTATTAATTTAAAAAAAAATAATTATCAAACTTTCTTTTAAAAATTATATTTAGTATTTTTTTAATGTGTCATGAATTTCACAATTGACTATAATCAATTAAATTCATCTAATTCAAGATTTTAAATTTTTAATAAATTAATTTTTTAATATTTAATAATACTCTTATATTTTAAAACGGATAAAATTACTTTTATAATTTGAAACTTATCAAATATTGTACTTTAAAATATTTTATACTTGTCAAAATTATCGTAAGTTGTTGTGTTTGCGTAAAATGAGTTTGACACTGCAAGTGCATATTATCTAATTTTATATTTTGGTAAGTACAAATCGATCTCATATAAATTAGATAACTTTTTAGATTCCTTATTATTAAATCAGGCAATTAGAAATAAAAGTGATGAGATTGATTAATTAAAACTAAAACTATAATAGTGAAATATTAACTAGAAAATAACAATAAACAAACCGTCTAGGATGTCAAATCCACTAAATAACAATCACAACAAATAATAAATTTTTTTTAGTTTTGATCTTTTTTACTTTTAAAGTAATAATTTTTATATCGATTTGGACAAACATAAACTATAAAAGATTAAACATATGCTAATAATATTTTATCAAAATCTCATTATGGCAAGTATAGAATATGAAAGGTTAACCCACCAATAGCCTATTAAAATCTATTTATTAATATAAAAAATATAAATAATTATAATCCAAGGTGTTTTAAAATGAATCATGAAATTGAAACCGTCAAAGAAATAATATTTATCTTAATATTATTTAGTTTTGGCATCGTCCTAGACGTAACAAATTAGCTACTCATGAACAAATATATAAGAACCTACTGAATATATGAAGCTAAAATCTGACAAGCACTTAAACTATTACAGAACAAACTACTTAAAGATAGCAGTAAACTAAAAGAAACAAATGAAGTGTTTAAAGAACCATTATGGGACTAATATAAGAGAGTAACATTAGATCAATAAGGCCCTTTGGTACAACTAACAGAATGAATAGAAAAAGACAAGAGAACAAGAAAACAAAACC
>JAUMHB010023584.1:8501-25067 GCA_032359685.1 Pittosporum tobira
TGTAATGAAATTACCACTTTAATATTTTACCAAACAGCAACGAAACACTCGATCCATTTTTCCCCAATTGATTTTCTTGAGTACTAGTGAGGGGTTTTTTAACTCAACAGATTACAAGTTGATAGCTCAAAATCTGCGAGAACAATATCTCAAACCTGCCAAACTGCCTACTTTCAGTATATCCCATGATTCTGTATTCATAATCTATTTTGAAAAATATTCATGAATACTTTACATATGATAAAACTTCTGTCCATGAAGACATGAACCACAAGAAAGCACACCACAGGCGCTTGTAACAGGCCATAAGTCATTACCATAGGGCATAGGTTGAGTCAGATGTATTGCCATATGGCTCCTAAACCTCCAAATCCAGAGGGGATGCCTGGAGTATGCTGGTACATGTACTATGAACTTATATATCTTTGTTAATGTAGTTGAAATAGCGAAAATGTCGTACATGCATAGTCTGGTTGTGAGATTAAAGTGGGGTATATAAAGTTTGTGAGTTTATACTTTTCTCAGCCCTTATTGTCTTTATAATATGCTTCTGTCTGTCTTATGATGGTCTCTTATGTTGTCATAAGAGACATTAAATTATGGAAAATGTTATTTCTATTAGTGCTTTTGTTAGTTCTATAAGTTCTCTTCTTACACTGAGAGATGACCTTGTGAAACTAGCAATAACACTTGTGAGATAGTGGTTCACCAAATTTGTTTGAGATATTATCTCTCATCGAGTATTCCAAGCCATGAAACTCGATTTATGTAGTTGAGGGGTCTTTCCATTCATCACTAGTTGGATTTATGTAGTTGAGTGACTTTCGGCAATGCAGAGGAAGCCACTTTTGCTTACGATACAGCTGCTTATAGTATTTGCTAAGGGGAGAGATATTATGCACATTTGAATTTTCCGAACATGAAGCAGCATCAAATTAAGCCAGCCAACTTCTTTAAATGGCAACATCGCGGCACTTCTTGAAGCAAAGCTACAAAGAATGTCAGCAAACGAGAAAGAAAAACAATTTGGAACAAACAACGTCTCATGCGGTGGGCATGTAACTGGGAAGAATAACAAGCCGCAACAAGTTTTAGCACATATTGAGGGTGTTCGGTTAAATAGAATGCCATCTTTGGTCATGGAATTGATCTGGGATATTGTACTTCTAGTCTCAGCTGATTCATGATGCTGAAAACTCGACACAAGCTTCCAAAGGTTCGCGCAGAAAGAAAGGTCAATTGTAATGTTCTTGCTTCTTAGTTCAGATTGAAAGTTAGATTTATTTCAGTTCGAGGCATGATTTTTTTTTTTTTTTTTTAAATTAATAACAATCAATATATTCTTTCTGGAATTCAACTGGATTTTTGCACTATATTGCTTTTACTTTTTGTAGGATAAAATATTTTTTTAGCTAGCTAGGATAATAAAACTCAACTATGGCATTCTTTATTGGACAAATGGGACTATTAGGCTCAGAATTGAGTTGAATTTAACTAAGCCTGATGCAGAACTGCGAGCCCAAGGTTTGTCCTCCGTCTGATTAAAAACAAGTCTTATTGACCAATTAAGAAAAATGTTTAATTCCATTTTGGTTGATGGTAAATACTCCCTCTGTCCAAAAAAGAATGAGTCTTGACTTATCATTTTGTCATCATTTTGTCACAAAATGATGAGTCAAGACTCATTATTTTTTTGACAGATGGAGTATAAAATTACACAATGTCCATAATTTTATCATCAACATCACATTAGCATACCATCATTGTTAAATGAAGTTTGAAAATAATCTTAATATATTACTCTATAATTAAACGTTATTTTGAACTAAAATTTTAAATTGCTAATTATAAGGTTCATTATTGACCCCAGACAATCGATTTGAGGCAAAACTCACATGTTACCTCGACACTAATCAATAAAAAAAGAGGACTTGTTACTATATATTCAGTTATGTGCTTGTTTGGAAGCTAGCTCATAAAACTTTTAAAGATTATAATTCTGAAACTCGATAAAAATGCATGTTCGGTGACCGGTAGATCCTACAAACTCAAATTCAAAAATTTGAATTTACAGTTTAAATTTAAAAAGTTAAATTTGTAGTTTAAATTTAAAAAATTAAATTTGTAATTTAAATTCAATTTTAAGCATGAACTCTTAACAAGTTAACAAAATGGAAGTCCTTTAAAGTATTAGTCTCAAGTTTCATCTAAAGAAAAACATTTGGCTGGAGTAACTAAGTTCACTATTACTTGTTTGTAAGTTACAAAATGGATGTAATAGAAAAGAAAATGAGAGAAAACCTCAATTTTCAGTTTGTTTCTCTTGTTTGTAAATTTTGAAAGTGATAGAAAATAAAAGAAAAGGATAGAAAAAAAAATTGCACTTTTCCATTCAATTTTTTTTTGCCAAATGCGACAATATTTGTATAGAAAAGGAAAAAAAAACTTGTAAGTCTTTCATAACACTATCTTCCATTTATAATTAAACAAATTTTTTTTTACATCTTTTCTTTAAAACTTACAAACATGAGAAAAACAAACTTTATTAATTTTTTTATTATAAACTCACAAAGATAAGAAACAATTTTTTACTTTTTTTTTTTTTTTCTCTATTTTAACTTTAATTTTCTGTTCTTTTCTTTTCCGTCCAAACTCACGTACTGTTAACATATTAATCGAAAACCTTTAATTGCATGATTACGTTCTCTCCCATCGAGTTTAGTATACACACCGTGGTGTGCAGGGGTGGAGCTACGGTTTGGAGAGCGGGGCAAAACCCCTCCAAAGATTTATCACTACAATATATATAAAATATCGGCCTAAACATACGTAACAGTCACCCCCAACAATTCAGGAAACATGACTTAAAACATCATTTAGATTGTTTCAAACTACTAGAAAGCAACATATTCAAGCAACCTTAAATAAGATGTGTGGTGAACATATTACCAAAACTGTATGCAACTATTCTCTTAATAATAACCTACAAACCCTACCTTCCTGCATTGTAGAGAATCTTACTGATCACCCTGTTTTTTGGCGTTTTTCACAATTCTCCATAGCGACACTTTCACCTTCAATCTCAGGTCCAAGGGGTTTCTCCAAATCTATCTCCGTATGTCCAGTTATATTTTCTTCAAAGTTGCTCTTATCACTCACATTTTCCAGAGTTTGTGGGGAATCTCCACCTTGAGTTTCGCTTTTATTGTCCACTTCCATAATCATATTGACACTTGGCTCGAGAGGAGGCTGCTGGTGCTTTGGACCAGCATCTCTGATAACTATGCCTGTCCGTAACCTTTCCCTGTAATCTTCCATCTCTGTCCTGTATCTTTCTTTGTCTCTCCCAGCTTTTTCCCGATAAACCTGTCCCCAACAAATTAAAATAATGTCAAAGCTCAGGAATGTGCAATTCTAATAAATACGTACTCCCTACGTCCCACAAAAAGAGTCTAGGTTGAAAAAATAAAAAAATAAAAATTGTTCCGTTCACGCAATGTGTTTAAAACACAATTTCACTCTCCCACCACTAATAACTAATCACTCATTATTAATATTCAGGGCTAAACATGAAATAAAAGAATATTAATGAAGTTTCTAAAATCTCCCAAACGACTCTTTTTGTGGGAGAGACAGGTAGTAATAATTTTCATATTTTTTGCTTACTGCTTTTCCAGTTTCGTCCAAGTTATTCCACAGTTCACCAATCATCCTACTAATGTCTCTGTCCTTCCCCGGAAACAGCGGTTTCAGCCTAGCGTGCTGCTCAGCAAAAAAGAAATTATACCCACTTCTATTTGGTTTTGGATGTGCCGGGTCCCGCTTTTTCATTTCACATTTCTTCCTACGCCTTCGTCTCATTACACCAGTTGATGATGCAGCATTCTCAGTAATGGTGGGACCTGGACTTTGATTTTGTTGTACTTGAGCAGCCGCTGTTTGTGGAGATTGATAAAGGACACCTTTTAGTTTCTCTGAGCCAATTGTGACGGTAACAAGATATCCGCTTTCAAATTTACCGTCAATTACCCCCATCACAGGGATACCAGTTGATGGAACTGGAGTTCCTGTAACCATTGGAGTGATATATCATTGCTATGAATTGAAAATACGGAGAACAATAAAACGTAATCAAGCCAAACATACACTTCCTCCATCACATAAAAAAGAGTCTTCTTTGAGAAAAAAATGAATTTGTTCTACAAAAAGAGTCCTATTTCAAAATATGATAGTATAAAATAACATAATATCCTCAAGTTTAACGTCACAAGTCATTATTATGCTATTTTTTGATCCAGCAAGTCACTATAGTAAATACATGAAGAAATTCAATTTACCCACATTCTCCAACTATTTTTTATGAGACAAAAATAATTTTGTTTCCTAGCAACATTTATGTATATTTAAAACTCTTCCTAGGCATGTTACAAATTTCTCGCTTGATAGTAATTCTTCAGCCAACATTTTCAAAAGAAGAAAAATATTTCAATAAAACTAAGTTATTTTCGTTACATCTAAATGAAGTCATCTAATTTTCAGGAACTGCAAAATTATTCAGAAGCATCCTGATATCCAGTTTGAATGATTTTGTATCATCCGAGGATATATTGTTTAACTATGAGAAGAGCGTTTCTGGAGCTTTACGGAAATATAATTGAAAATTAATAAATAGGAAAGTCCCCAATTGGAAAAGCCAACACATACAAGCCACCATCAGAGGAGAGTATCGCATAGTAGACACTCAATAAGACGTATATTCTTTGTTTAAAATTTGCTAATTCTTTTGGAGCAAGAAGAATACCTTGAGAAGACTCTGCCATATTTATCTGTGGTTGCAGTGGAGTCTCTTGAACTTTTGTTGACACCAGCATAGATTCATTCTGCCCATGATTTGAAGTTAATGCTGGGGACACATTCTGTGAAGCATCTGCAAAAAGATTTTTATCTCATTTAAAAGAAAATTTCTGCCAATTTAATGGTGAAAAATTTACAAAGATTCAAACTTACCTGCAGATGGACACCACCCTTTAGCTTTAAAATAGTAAATTTGTTCATAGTGTTGAAGCAATGAATAATAATATTTGCGCAGAATAAAAGAAGCATTCGTAGCAGACGAAGGGAAGCAGAAAATATTTGTTACTTCTTTCCATCTTTTCTCATTAAGAACCTGCAGATCCAATTTGATTGTGAGAAGCAATAACAAGCAAATCCATTCTTTGTAAGCTTAAAAAGAATATATATGTAATAAAGTTTCAGATCCAAACGTCCATCCATTGCATATCCCGACAGAATAAGCAAAAGAAATAAACATATAGATTAAAGAAAGGAAGAAACCAAAATAAATGTTTATCTAAATTGTTTTATCTGAAGCAACTACAAAAACTCAGAGGCTCCCAATCGAAAAAAAGAGATAAGAATATCCACATTTTGTATTTCAGAAGAAGAGAACATCAACATTACCCTCCCAATACCTCCACGAGAAGTAACCTCCACAAAAAGGCGATGCAAGTCCAGGTCCTTGCCCCCTATAACAGGGATCCTACATGAAGCACGTATAGATATTAAAACAACCATGAAAGATGGAAAAGAAAAAACCAATTTATTGACGTTCTCAAATTTTTACCGGTTGGTCCAACATGAAACAAAGAAATGAGAGTTGGGAGGTAACGAATCGAGGTTTTCCATATACTACTGACCCAATTAAGCAATGAGGTCGTTAACCATTTAGAGTTCATGACGAGAGTTGGGAGGTAACACCAGAAAATAATACCAGCAATATTTCCAGTGGCCACTTCTTAATTAGTTTCCATGGCAAGTATTATCACAGAAGTAAGGGTAATTTAAATGCTGTTGACTGCTTCTTAATGCATCATGCTCTAGCATTGGAGACCATGAAGGAGTTTAAAGGCATTCTTTCTGTTGTGCATGAGGGAAAAAACATTTCTTACCATTTTCATGACATATCATACTAATATATACTACATCCATTTCAAAATATAAAAGCATCATTAACTTGTAATGTTGATTTTTAATATTTTCAAACTAAAATTAACATGAATCCATTTGAGTTATAAAAAAATTGTTTTTTGCAGCTAATAGCATTTGTTTAAGATTTTAACAATTGTATCGGCTATAATCAAGTAAATTCATGTAATTTTAAATTTAAAAATGTTAAAAGTCAACTTTTGAAAGTCAATAGTACTCTCATAAATTGAAACAGATGAACTACATAAGAAAACACATTCTAGACTCTTGGGAATAAAGCCCAAGTACTTTGGATGTTATGTCAAACACATTAAAAAGCAGGTGCATGTTAAGTAACAACAATGTGCTTCAGACTATAGTTCTATGCTAGACCTAAATATAATGATAAACTCAAGAGAAAAAGAATCAAGAGAGCAGGATTATGATAAAACCCTCTTGTCTATCTATATAAAGAGAAGCCCCTCTTTTAATATGGGATTCTCTTTCATTGACACATGGAACACGATGGGATTTTATTTAAAGAAAGAAGTGACATGGGGTTAAGTGGACCACAGAAAATGCACAAAATAGGGAATTACCCATGTCTGGATGGGCCAGTTTGCTAGTTTCGATTACTTGAGATGGCAGCAATAGAAAAAAATGATAACAAACAAGGGAAATAATATAATTCAATTTTTTGTTTTCTTCATAAATTGGAAAGAAGCCAGGTGAGGAAGAATTTTTTTTGTTTTGGAGGAGGACGAGGAGAAAAAAAAATGAGGGGGGGGGGGGGGCAGATGGGAAGGGAGAGGATATAATAATGTGAATGAGAGCAGAACTGAAATTTGAAAATGAGAACAAGTCAAATTTGCAAGAGTTAAAGTCACATTAGATTACTGTTATGGGAATACTAGTATCTGAATCAAAGACAACTTCATTGCAGCAAACTCAACTTAGCCCACTGCGGCTACCCCTTCAGAAAGTTGAAAAGGGGATAAAATTGACGTTAATTCGAAAAAGTAACTCACTAACAAAGATATGCATTATCTATGATATCAATCTTATGCTAACACAAAAGATCTTGTTGAAGAAACTTTTCAAAGATAGAAGTCCACCACAAAGAGCAGTTAGAACACCAAGCAAAGATGATATAGTCTACATAAAAAAATAACTGGAGACTCAGAAATTCTTCAATCTGTTTAAGTTTTAACAAGAAGATATATTGATAATAACATTCTTATTCATATAACCCAAAAAAAAAACTGTTTGATAAATTTCTTAATAGTTACAAGCTTAACTGAAAAAATAAAAGTAAGCACATCATTAAAGTATATCCTACCAGATGCATAAACGAGTATGTGCAATGGGACACATGCCAATGATGAAAGAGTACTCTCTATCCTTGATAATTAAAAGTACCCGAATTCGACATATGCTATTTTAGGACTTTTCATATGCAATAGAGGAGACATATAATTTTCTTATGTGAGGCTATATTAATATAAGCATTTGGAGTCAAGAAAGTTAGTAGGCGGGTACTGGTCTATTGGAAATTGCTCCTATCGCCTTATTTTAAAATTCAAGAACTGTAACCCAGAAAAAGAAAAGATAGAGTTTTCTGCTTAAAAGCTTATAGACCCGCATTTAAATTAAGGGATCAAAGTAAGATTATAGCTATTCATTCCAAGTAGGTACATCTTTTCTTTATAACATACATATAAGTAAACATTATGAAAAATAATTATAGAAAAAATATTACGAAGATTTCAACGGGATGAATTTATATCTGCATTTACAGAGGAACCTCTATCGCTATCGTGTCTGTTAGGTGTACACATATCTACACACAGTTGCTATTTAAATATAGAGAAAAGGAAGTCTATCAATTTTGGATTTCATCAAGCATGGTCCTTTTTCATCTTCATGAATTAGGAAAGGTATTTTCAGTTTTCAGAAAATAAATCTTCTTTCCATATCAAAAACTCGTGGTTTTATATGTTGAAGTGCACAAGACTGATGAATCAATTGGCTAATAGACTAAAGTCACAAGTTAGAGACAAAAGGTACAGAGTGTATAGGCTTACATAAATTTAGTTCCCATTGTAGCATGGAGCTTCCCCAAAGTATCCATGAAGAGTTTTGAAGATGCTACAACATCCTCATATCTAGCCAATGGATGTGGATATGGATAATAACCCACCACAGGCAATGGGCTTTGTTTGGCAGCAGAAGATGATGCTGATGATGCCATTGACAGTGTCACACAGTGTTCACTTGGTCTTCACTAAACAACACCAAAAGAAGCATTAATATTTGGATTTTACAACAAAAAGAAGTTCAACCATCTAACCATAACACCAAGAAAATTACATGGTACAGTAAATTTGTAATTAAGCTCACAGATCCTATCCACAATCTAAAAAGGGCATGTGATAAAAGCCAAACTTGGGGTAGAAAGACAAAAAAAAAAGGGCAGAATTTAATGAAATTATGATGGACAACTACCGCATTTAGTCAAGTTAAAGTAGCTCGAAGAATCAAATCAAACGAAATAGTCCAAAGCCCAAGAAATGGGGTATATACTTCTACTCCTACTCCTACAGTCCTACATGGTACAAATTAAAAGACCCCATCAGAAAAAGCTTAGACCTCCTTAAACCCGTAGGCTAAAAAGGACAAAGCATTAAAGAAACCCAACCCAGATGAAAAACACACTCTCCCAGGTGGAGATATTTTATATTATAACATTTAATTTTTTTTGAATGTTTTATATTATTATAATATATTTAATTTAAAAATTTTAATAATATTAATTGTCTAAATTATTCATATTTTATCAAATATGACTCACCACTTCAATCATTATTCTCTTATTTTAAAATTATAATATTAATATTATACTCCACCACTTCAATCGTTATTCTCTTTTTTTAAAATTATAATATTATTACTTCAATTACTATTCTACTTTTAAAATTATAATATCAAAAAAAAAAAAAAATTTATAAAAAATCAAAATATTACGATTCAGCGAATACGGAGGGAGTACAATTTTTGGCTGACACTCTAAAGATACGATGTCAATTGGACATTACGTTACATTCATGGTATATATATATATATATATATATATATATATATATATATGTACTTGACATAGACTCCAACCTTGTCGATTTGCACCCGAACAGAGTAAAATTATTTAATTTTAACCTTTATAATAGAATTCAAATGCATAAATTACCAAGTAAAAACATGATTTACACACATATATATAAATTTATATTGTCCAAAAACTTCCGTTTGCACCCACTCAATTTCCGTTTATATAATTTACTTTTAAGTCAAAAAAATATAACATTTATAAAAATTTTAGGTGTTAAGACTTCCGCTCAACCGCTTAGGTCTTCAGAACCATATTGTGCTTGCATTATTAATAAATTCCTAAGTCCAATGTGATGATATTGAGAGAGAAAATTGAGCAGGGTTTGAAATTTGTAATCAACGAGAGGGGAGGGGGTCCCCCCCTTAAAAAGTTGAAACAGAGACGCCCACATTGAAACATCACCATCATCAAATCGTACTGGCTTTTCCAAAAAGTATGGAATAATATGAAAAATCGAACACCGGATCTATTTTTTTAATCATGTGAATATTAATTAATTATTATTAATATAGAATGGTGACAGTGAAAAAAAACTCAGACGAAGAAATATAAGAGAAATGACATTGCTGTAAGAATTAAAACTTACCAATAATGAGAAAAAGGTTCCGATCAATACATGATAATACTTATATGATACGAAAATGAAGAAGCTTTGTAACCCCTCTGCCCTTAAAACGGAACTGAACGGAACGGAACGGCTTAGTTTATGGGGATGAGATGATTGAATTAAAGATGAAGGCTATTATATTACTACTACGTGCGTAGTCAAAGACAATTATGCCCTTCGTAAACTGTCTCACTTGTTTATGATTTGAGGGGTAGAGTTGGAATCTCACTCAATAATAAATGTGTGTGGAAAGTCGTGTTGTTTCCCTGGACTCTGATCCCTACTCACTACTTGTTGAAAAAGAGAAATTGAATTTATATTTTTACAATTACTAGGTAAGTTCATCACAATTATTATAGATTTTTAAAAATAATTTGTTTTTAGAGAAAGTTATATATAAGTAAATAATTTAATAAATTATGGCTTATAAACTAAAAATCATGTCAATTATTTGAGTTAGTTAGTTCATATATTTATGAATATTGTAAATTATCTAAAAAAGTATCATGAGTTATAATATTTTTTTCTTCTAAACTTATAATAATAATTTAAATTTATAAATTAAATTTAAAAAATTTAAACTAAATTTTTCTTTTTCCAAACTGAGAGAGTAAAGAATAGTATTACACTCATAATAAAAAAAATAAAAAAAAATTTATTTATGGATCGTGAGTCCACTTTTAGACTTTGCAACCAATGTCTCCAATTTTTTCTGATGTCGAAGACTCCAACTTTGAGAACAAATTTTGATTCACAAGGGGATAATAAGATGAATTTTTAGAGTCCGTTTGGTAACTGTTTCTTTTTTAAAATTTTTGTTTTTATTTTTAGTTTTCAAGAAATAATAGTTGTTGGGACCAATCCGACCGTTGACCAAGTGTAAATTCTACCTTCAGTTGATACACATCGACAAGAGTAGGTTCATCTAAAATACGGATAACACGAGTGATTTATTTCCTCGTTATTCTCTCCAATGTTTAAGTTAGCGGTGAGATTAAGGTATAATTTGAGTATTAAAATGAAGAGGATGAGGTTTACCGGATGTTTGAGAAAGTATTTTGGCAGAGGTTTGTCCCTTTTTTGTGTTGATGAGCGGATCCGTAGCCCGATAAAGTAGGTGCGCCTTACTTGAGTTGACAGAATTGTCGGGGTCAGGCGGTTAATTGGACGTCGTCTTGGAACTTGTTTTATGGCATGTGGGCTTTTGGACCCGAACCATGCTGAGTCAAGACCAATAGATGTGATGGATTAGGCTTGCTAGTTGAGAAAGCTTGTTCCCAAGGCGCAGAGTTTGAAAATCTTCGACGGTGTTAGTCCAGTCGATTAGAGATGAATGTCAGCTCCTTCTGAGAGCCGGACTCGGCTCTTCTCTGGGTGAGACAGATCGCCAAGTTTTGAGAGTGGCTGATTGTATAAGTTACCACGTAGGATGTCACGT
This sequence comes from Pittosporum tobira, assembly GCA_032359685.1. Taxonomy (NCBI): domain Eukaryota; kingdom Viridiplantae; phylum Streptophyta; class Magnoliopsida; order Apiales; family Pittosporaceae; genus Pittosporum; species Pittosporum tobira. The sequence continues at coordinate 19,677 of JAUMHB010023584.1, forward strand.
TGCCTTAATTAGGACTAAGGTAAAAATCATAACCCTAATTTGGGATGATCTCTGTAGAAAATATTGTTTGGTAACTATTTTTGTTTCCATGAATGTGAAAACAAAACTTATTTTGGTAGCAAACAAATTAAAACACTAAAAAAATATTTCTTCAATTTTGAAAGCACCATACTTAAATTAAGTCATGTATTCGATTACCGGCGACAACAAAATTATCAATATATTTTTCAAATACTCTCTCCATGACAAATTCTATCAAAACCCTAGTGGCTCTTTTTTTTTTTTGAGTATCAAATTTAATAATTTTATTATTAATAGTTTCAATATATTGTTTCATATAATTTAAAGCAATATACTCTATCTGTCCACAAAAGAATGAGCTCATGTACCATTTTCATCGTCTAAAAAAAATTACTTAATCTACCATTTTTAATTTATAATTATTTTCTTATCATCACTTTATGTCACATCAAAACTCTCTTTTTTTCTCTATCATTATAAAATACACATGCAAAAATAATTTTGTCAAAAAAAATATATTATCTCCTAAAAAATTAATTTCCTTAATTTACGTATTTTTTATAAAACTCATCATTTTTTGGACGGAGGGAGTATTAAAATTTGGAGAAAAGCAATTTTGTTGTAAAACATTTTTTTTTTAATTTTTTGTTTTGTATATTTATTGTAACACATAATTATTAAACATTGTTTATTAATTTATAATTTCACAAGTGGAAACAAAGAAAAACAAAAACATATGAAATAAAAAATCTAGAACGTAAATATAAAAGTAAAATAAGTTACCAAACGGACCCTTAGTGATTGATAGTAATTCCTAGATGTTAGTTGCATGATTTTAATTTTTCATGTATTTATTTTGTTTTTTCATTACTTCTAACTTTTCTATAGCCCTGTAATCACAGTTTCTTGTATGCATCGAAAAAGTTATAACTGTTAATTTTTTTTTTCTCTTGAAAAAGCCAATTAACAACTATTACCACGTCCACTTTAAAAAAAAATTATTACCTCGTCATCAATAATAAGAGTATTTATTGATTTCTAAAAATTAAATTTTAATATTTTTAAATTTAATAAGATATCATTTTAAAAGTCTGAAATCTTTGAAAAACACTATTAATTGCAAAACACATTTTTTGTAAATTCAAATGTATTCATAATCAGAGTTTGAAAACAAGAAAAAAGGTAAATACATGATACACTATAATATAAAATATATTGTATTATATAATAAAAAAATATTATTTTATAAATAAAAAAATTAAACAAAACAATTTATTCTATTAAAAATGATAATTTTACCAACAACCGTCACATTATATCTACCTAATCCAAGGAAATATTCGAAATCCTCAAAATCCTCTGGGGTTTAACCTTAAACACCAAAATGGCCCTACGTTTAATCCTACAAGGAGGAAGCAGAGTGAAAACCAGTGTCCACCTTCCCACGCCCATGGTGGGTTTACGGGGTCCACTATCCCAAAATCTGTGGAACCTGTCTCCGTCTTCCTCCTCAATTTCCTGTTATTTGCATAATAATACTAATGGGTCTTCAATTACTAAGCTCACCAGTGATTTTTTAAACACCCAAGAATTTACAGGTGGCACCAACATTTACAAGGGTGCTAAGAATGATGAGTGGATCATAACCCTTGCCAAATTTGCTGTCACCAAGCACAACGAAAATCAGGTTCTCATATCCACAATTTATTAGCTTTTTGTATGTAAAATCTAGTTATCACACTTATCAAAAGAAAATTAAAAATAAATAAAATGTAGTAATCACCTAATTATAATCACACATATTTTTATTATTTGTATGCATATGATTGATGTATTGAATGGATAAACCGAAAGTAAATCATAATGTGTGTGATATTTTGTATGTTAAAAGTAAAGGGTTATGAGGGTTTGAATAAAAAGCCAAACTTTAAAGGTGTTTTGTTCTCTTGTTTTCATATTTGACATTCTTGATTGCAATTGGAAATAGGTAGGGAATCAGAGCTAGCACAATGAATATTAGAGCCCCAATTGATCATAAGGAGAATAAGGGGGAGCTGTGTTACTCACTAATTTTGGTGAGTGTGCTCTTATGGTGTTATCATGCCAATTTGCCTTGCAACAACACGTGAATTTGACAGTTACCTCGAGTGTATCTTTAATAATCCTCATCAATCTCAAAAATTTCCGCATTTCCTCCATTTATTACTAGAAACCAGAAAATTAATACTCTCTCCCTTCCTGAAATTAGATAGTTATTACTCCCGTCGTTAAGGACAAACATTTTCTCTCTTCCGGCCTCCGCCAACTGACACTATTTCAGTTCAGGACATGGAGCTGAGCATTGACCCGGCAGTCGGAGGCGGTGAGACAGTTCGTGGTAGAGAGAAGACTACGAAGAAGAATAGGATCCACAGCGTCAAAGCATAGAAAGAATATAATTGAGTGTTGAAAGCAACTTATTATAGGATTTTTCAAATTGACTCAAAAAACCAAATGTTACCTCTAATCTTGGAACAGAGTGAGTAATATGTTAATTGTGTTGTAATGAACTAACGATTTTTTAGCTAAGAGAAACATTCCAGGGCATTAACCGATTGCTATAAAGATTGACCAGTGTGCCTGATATGCCACTGGAAGTTCCTTCATATGAACCATGGTGCTAGCAATTGTCCAAAACATGGCACAATGGCTTTGACTGCACTATACATCATTTACGAGACATGTACATTGTTGAACTTGTGGAATAGTATTAACTTTGAAAAATCTCAGTACATGATCTCAGTATAATATTGTTAATTGCAACGAAGTGGAACGTACAAATACCCCACATACCGTAGATCTGGAAATAAGCTTACTCTAGATCTTTCAACTTAGATATGTAATTTTTATAGTGGGTCAGATGAACCGGTATATGTTTCCATTATAACTATCCTTATTGCTTCATTTTCTGCTAGGAACGTTCTAGAAGTTGAAAATCTATATTTAATTCCCATAGAGGATAACCTGTTACTATACCGATGTGAGTTGAATGCAAATTATCTTCTCATTGCCATTAATTAAATAAAAATGGCTCACCAAATCGGTCTATTTATCTGGACGAGTTTGGAGTCTCCTTTATTTGACGATGTTTACATTAGTGCATCTGGTTATGTAAAGTTTCGTGTGGTATGTTTGAAGAATACTAAAAAGATAATCTAATTTTTCCAATCACCTGATTTTAATAAGAATTTGGATTAAGAAAATTTTGTTTACTTTTGTCTTTTGGACTTCTACACGTCATGGGTGAAGGATACGAGTTTTTCCTCCCATCCCTCTCCTAAAACCCCCCAATTCAATTACCAATTTCAATTCCTGCTACTAATTCAACTGTGGAGATGTTTCAGATTTCCTTTTTTTTTTTTTTAATATATATTTTTAAATTCTTGAATAATTATTTAACATTTTATTGATTTTTTTTAATTGTTTAGAATGGTTCTCTCAAATTTGGGAGGGTGGTAGGGGCAAGCTACTCAGGTTTGTCTAGCCTGTTGTACCATATTACGCTAGAGGGAACTGATGCTCGGAAGGAAAAGATTTATCATGCAGTGGTTTGGTTGCAGCTTTGGAGGAACTTTATTGACTTACTGGTGTGGAATTCTGTTCATGATGCCTTATCAGCAGTTGGGGTCAAGCGCGGTAAGTAACTTAGCTTTCAACCTGTGTTTGCTAAAATTACTTTCACGTGCACGAGGGGATTATTTGTCACGTTCATTTCGTTGCCTTCTTTTATGTATAGAAAGGCAAAAATTCAGTATAACCCAAAAAATGAAATGGGGGAGAAAGATCCAGTATGCAATTAATACTGGAGTAGGTTTGAGCTTTTTTCAATCTTGTCGTACAATTTTTTATTTTTACCCCCTGAATATTACCTTTCAATGTTATTTTTGTTGATTGAGGGATGGAGTTTTGATTTTTGGTAAAGCTTAGGCAATAATTGTTGCCGCTAGAGAAAAGGTGATGGGTTGGAAGGGTGAGAAATAACGGATATTATTTGTTAATTCGTACATTATTCTATTATGGGTCTCGATTTGAGCCCTAATACTCTATTTTGAAAGAGGACGGGGGAAGACTTTTTCGCTTTGTATATCCATTATGTTCACAAGTATATTGAGGTATGGTGATGCTAACTTGTAGACAACGGTGTAGTCGGTGCCCTAGTTTTGAAGCTTTGCCAATATTCTGTTTATCAATCAACAAGTCTAATGTAGGTAAAATGAAAACTTTTTTCCACCTTTTCTTTTGTCATTTTACTTAATTTGCGATAATAGTTTCTCACCTTCTCCTTTCTTTTGCTTATCTTTTGCTTTTTACCTTTATTTAGGGGTGCTATACAAGCCAAGGGCTTGTTTAAAGTTCGAGCTCAACTCAGCTCGGTTAAGGCTCGGCTTGGAGCTCATTAAAAAAACTCGTTTGATTTAACGAGCCAAATTCGAGCTTGGCTCATTTAAAGCTTGGCTTGATTAAAGCTCGACTCGATAAAAGCTCGATAACAATAATATTTTTAGATTTTTCACAAAAAACTCTAGCTCAACTCGGCTCGTTAAAAGCTCGATAAGAGGCTCATTTAAGTTAAACGAGTTGAGCTCGACAAGCTAAGCTCAACCAGCTCGGCCCGTTTAACAGCCCTGCCTTTATTCAAACTTTTACTTGAGCCAAATTAAATCAGTTATATTGTTATGATAGCTTTTTAGTCTTCATGCATTTTAAAGTTGGTATCAGTCGTATGACTAGTTAACTGTTTGGACTTCGAAACTCCAGAAAAAAGTCCAATGTGGATTTAGTTTGGCTTAAATTGTTGCATGGTAAAACTTTCATTTTATGATATAGTCAAACTGGCTGAAGGAATAGTTCAAGTGCTGGATTGATATATAGCAACTAATTGTTTGTTGCTTGACCTTGTTTATGCATTACCTGTCCCTTGTGTTTATTTTGGGATATATTTAAATTTCTAACATATGGAATAGATTTTCACGCATGGAGTTCTAATTATGTACTGTTGATCTTGGGCTAGCAGCTAGAGGTTTCTTTGGTAATAGATTGGCAGTAGCTGTGATTAGTAAGTTTAATGTGTTTGGTGTATATTTTGTTTACTGTCATACTGAATTGGTTAAGATGAGGTCATCTGCAAGGGGTTGGCCAAGTGGTAGTAAGCTCCCAGAATGAAAAACTGTCATAGGTATTGGGTTCAAAACCTCGCAGCAACAACGAATTTTTTGGGGTACTCGTACGTAGTTTACTAAGGGATGTGTGATTGGTAAAGTATTGCATGCACTTGGTGATTTACTTTGCGCATCCTAAGAGTGGCGGTTACGGGTCAACCAAGGGATGTGT
>JAUMHB010023595.1:0-25061 GCA_032359685.1 Pittosporum tobira
TTGTGGGGTCCACAAATACTTTGCGGCGCTCCGCACGGGAATAAATATTGCCTAACTTTAACGTTGACATTCTTTTTGTCGGAAACCCCAAAATATCATATAAAGATAAATAATGTTAAAAAATATTGGGTTCTTACAGAAAACATCAAATGTTTCATTTACAAGACCAAGAGTAGCAACGACTTGCCTACTTAGTGACTAATTTGCCAGCAGCCTTGGTTCCCTTTGCAAACTTTCCACCCCTAGCAGTGAGGCCCAAAGTCGTATGATCCCTAATCACCACATTGGAAAACGAAGCTGGTTGAATGGATGGCACATGTTCCCATGGCTTTCCTCTTTGCCATCACCTTGCATTGTTGTCATGGCTTTCCTTTTTGCCCTATACAACTTTCATTTAGAAATCTGAGAGTTACAATCTTTATGTGCCCTCTTTTGCATAGCATCTAATTTCTATGAAGGGTTATCCCTAATTTCATCAGTATACTTCTTTGCCATATAATTGGTGTTGACAAGATTATTCACTTCAACTGGCCCACAACTGTGATCAATCTCCAAAGTCCTCACCCTGAATGTATCTTCCCCTTGAACTTTTGAAGCATGAATTCACCACTTGCAGTTATCATCCTTGCATCTAGCAGTTACCCTCTTTCTGTCATTTTGGATCCATATTATATCATACCCTCCTTTGACACTAAACTCCTTCACTACATCTTGACTTCTATTTTCAACTTGAGCTTAAAATGTCTACATCTTTTCAGCTTCACTTACATTTTGAACTTGACTTTTATTTTGAACTTGACTTTCATTTTCAATTTGAGTTACATTTTCAGCTTGACTTTCATTTTCAATTTCAGTTATATTTTCAGCTTGACTTTCATTTTCAATTTCAGTTACATTTTCGTTACTTTGAATTTGACTTTTAGTTTGAATTTCCTTCACAAACACATAAAGCCTATCACAATCCCAAACTTCTATTAAATCTATCAGTCCCACCATATGTTCTTCATCAGTTACCTTAATTTTTCCATTTTCTTTTACTGTATAACTAGGATGTAGATAATATATTTCCAAATTTTTTGACTTATGATAATAATTCAATATGCATTTTGGATTAACTAATTCTTCATAACCACCAATATAATTAGCATTAACAATATGTCCACCATAATGTAGGTGGACAGTGGGTGAATCTCTGCATAAGAAATAAATTGAGATTTAGGACCACTGGGGTCCACTATGTTTTTAATTGCTCTATTATTTAACAGATACAAGCTCAATTGTCAGACAAGTCGACAGATGAGTATTGATATAAACAAAGATTGACAAACATGGAGAATCTAATAAAAAGATAACATTTTTTTCATTTGGGACCGGTAAATAAAAAAAAAATTGTAATTTTTATACTTCATAACCCTCAGCAGGGGACAAAAAATGAATTTTTTTTATAAAAAAAAATATAAAAAAAAAAGATTTTGTTTCCATTGTTCTCATTTATAAAGAGCATCACATATGCTTATCAGTTCTGATTTGTAGCTTCCGTTCCTTTGCTTCGAGTTCTTGCTCCTCAATGAGACTTCAAAGTCACCATTACTGGCAACTCACCGCAATTGGCAACCCGATTGAGAGATTATTGAACCCTAAATTGAGAGATTATTGAACCCTAAGTATTTTCGATTATTGAACCCTATTATTGAACCCGATTCACCGATCTTCGCCTAATTATTTCTGATTATTGAACTCTAGATTGAGAAATTAGAGAGAGACTAGAAACCTGATTGCGAGATTAGAGAGAGACTGAAAAGTGACACACAAGATTGGAGGTCAACGATTAGATATATGAAGGGCATAACAGTCATTTCATCTCCTAAGTTAACGGCGTTATAACAGTTTAGGATCAAGGAGAGAGTCTGTCTAATTTTAAAAATTTAAATGATTTATAATTAACTTTTAAAATTGAAATGGGGCGATATAAATAGTAATTTATAATTTATTCTAAAAATAAACTATAATCAATTTTAATAATAAAAAACAAACAGGTCCGTTGTCTCAATGGGTTCGTTCGATGTTGCTTGTCAGTAGTCTTACTTGGAAGTTGAATTCAAACACCGGTGATCCACCTGACCAACCTGGGTACTTGTAAGGAGTTTGTCGTAGGTTAGTCTGTTCTTGTACCACCCTGAAGATCCAACACGTACACGATCCCCACCATTGCCTCTGATCTTATCTTCCACGTCATCACACTCATAATATCGACACGTGCACTTGCCATCCCCGCGGCACTCCACACGTCCCTCCGACTTGTTCATTCTTGCCGCCTGCTTAACAGCCAATAACAGCAAGATACACATATACCGTTACATATACTGCTGTGTATTATACGTAGTATAAAATATATTGTTTTATTTGTTTAATTTTTATTTGTTTAATTATTTTTTATACAAATTTTAAAACGTTTAAAAAATATAATTATATTATATATATATATATATATATATATATTAAATTTATTAAAAAGCATAAAATATAAATAATTTAATCATACAAAGATATTTATAAAATATAATATATAAATATATTTTTAAAATTTATATTAAATATAATTTAAAAATTAAAACAGTATAAGTCGACCGAACGACTACATATCTATTTATAGCCGCTAGAGAAGTTCAGCACTTTCCATCTCCAAAAGCAGCCGAAAATTTTCTCGCGCATATATAGAGATATATATAGTGAGAGAGAGAGTATATATATCGACAAGCATTTGAAGACAAATATTGTGTATACGAGTATACACATTTATATATAGAGACAAATATTCATAGAAAGAGAGAAAAATAAAAAAAATAAAGAGAGAACTGGGTGGGGGAGGAGACGGAGAGTGATATGGCGACGGCGATATCCATAGGATCGTCTCCGGGGTTTAAATTTTCACCGACAGAGGAAGAGTTGATCTTGTATTACCTGAAGAAGAAGATTGAAGGGTTTGAAAAGAGTGTTGAAATTATTCCTGAGCTTGATATCACTCAAAACGAGCCATGGGATTTACCAGGTCCGTTCACATGCTCTCTCTCTCGCTTTTCATATTTTACCGTCTATTTTCTAAAATTAAAAATAATTATTTTTTTTAAAATATATTTTAAAATTAGAATTATATTTGTAATAATATTTTTAATTTAAAATTTATTATAAATATATAAAAAAGTATTACATTATTTTTTTTAAAAATTATTTTGGAAATACTTTCATTTAATGTAAAAGTTTATAATCGAAGTTAGAAATAAGAACGAGAGTTCGGCATTTCAAATTTATTTAATTCAATTACATCTTTTTTTTAATTGGTTATGTGATTTTAAATTTGTTACTTTTTAAAAAACACTGCTTAAAATTGCAACCAATGTCTTGTCGCAATTTGTTTGACCAGCTTCAAGTAAGGAAATGCACACTTGGATGGAAACCATTCACTTAAAACTTTTAACTTGATCAGTAGGATTACCAAATGAATTTGTTAAGGCAGAAAAGAAAGATAACTTATTTTAAAGTATATCATTTTCTTGGAGGATTTTTTTATCTTAACCTTTTGGGTTTTCTATGTGTCATGTAGGCTTCAGTTGGTAGTGTTATTTTGTTTTAAACATAAACTGGTAACTGAGAATCGATCAACAATGTCTGGTGTTAAGTTAGTGGATAGCTAAATCGATACTTGGGGGTGGTTTGGGGTTAAGGGCGTAAACGACTCGAATCAAATCGAATATTGAATTTAAAATGAAGTTTGTGTATGTCTCGTTTAACTATCGAATTAAGATCGAATACGAATCGAACTCGAATACGAATCGAACTCGAGTAATTTGAAATTTTCGAGCGAATATCATCGAACATCAATAAAAAAAAAATAATTTGACAAGGTCGACATAATTTATCGAACTTTAAAATGCGTTCATGTTCTACTCGTTAATATTTCGAATTGAACTCAAATCGAACTTTTAACCGAGCTATTTCGAATAAATCTCGAATAATTTGGTTCTATTTACGGTCTTATTTGGGATACGTGGGAGCGTTTTGTAGAACCTTGTTATATTCTTCACCTACTGTTAATTGTCTGGTGTTTCATTCGCTGTGGATGTAGAATTTTGGAGCCGAAATATGTATATCTTGGTGGTCAGTATTGAGTCTCCTTTTGTAAAAACTGGCCACCACTTGATCAGAACAGGGTTTCTGACATGTATCAGTGCGGCAGAAATTTCTGATCCTTTTGCCATTTAATGCTTTCGGATCGACAATGTCTTACATACCATACCAGGTAATGTATATTTTTCTCCATGCCCTCTCTATTTTCTTGCGGTGTTAACTACGCAAAATGGTTGTGGTTTAATAATTCTGACTGGACCAAGGATCATCAATGTATCTTCTTATATAGTTGTACTTGCTTTTTATTTTATTTTATAAAAATTCCTACTGAACATTATAGGGCTAAGCAGATATTTTGTCTTTCGGCCATTGGTTCATAAACAACTTCTTACTGGAGGATGAAATTCTAGATCTATCAACATCTTTGATTCTTGACTTGAAATGTATATTAATCAGTCCTTTAAATTAGAAAGAAATGATGTCATATTCTGAAGTCACAGTACATTGGGTTTTTGCTAATTTTCAATGGTTATAGCAACTAATTACTAATGAATTGTATGTGTGCAGCCAAATCAATTATTAAGTCCGATAACGAGTGGTTCTTCTTTTATGCTCGCTGGAGGAAGTACTCAAGAGGCTTGCAGACCAGGTGGGCAACCGAACGTGGTTACTGGAAAGCCACAGGGAAACAATGCAATGTGAAGTCACATTCAAATATAATTGGCACAAAGAGGACTCTGGTTTTCCACAAAGGCCGTGCACCGAAAGGGCAGAGAACAGAATGGATAATGCACGAGTATTGTATGAGTGGAACTTCTCAGGTATTCTTTGTCATCATTATTGAGGATTATTGATAATTCTATTCAGTTACATCATGCGAACTATTACCAACTAATTAACGATTCATGGGTATCCAGTAACATCTACTACTGAGATAATAACTCTTTTACTTTCTTAAAAACTGATGTATTGCAGTAAAACACACTGAAATTGATTCCAAATTTTTCTTTAAGCTAAATACAAGTTGAGTTTCAATTAACTACCTACTTTCATTTTTCTGGGAATGCATTCATATTTGGAAAGATGAAATAATTTCCATTTTACATATATGGATGGAAATGGATATAGTTGTTGGTAAAAACAAAAATGAAGAGCAGCAACCTCCCTTTAGATGTGAAAATGAAAGAATGGGGAGAAAAAAATATAAAAGATGATTGCAAGATCTAGTTTAACTGTTTTGATACCACTGGAATTTGACGACTATGACTAAAACATCATGTAATAGAAGACATGAGAACAAAAAGGGAAAAAGGACATCTTAATACAAAAAACACTTAGTTTTTCCCAAGTCCCTGTCACAGTAAACTTTCAAATGGACCTATGTAACGTTATTCAGTTAATTAAGTAATTTGACATTCTTTGTCTATATGTAGGATTCTTTGGTTGTTTGCCGCCTTCGTAGAAACTGTGGTTCATCTACTGGTGAGAGTAGGTCCTCTGCTTTAGCTAAGGACAGTCTTCAACCTAAGGGCATGCTTGAAGGAGCTCCACATGATGATGGCCATTACAATGGCAGTAACAGAAGTGAGAATACTCACTCAGTTCACCACATTGATTCTGATTGTGAATCTCATCATAAACTAGAAGATGAGATTTTACAGGCTGGTTCTTGCAGCCGGAAGAAGGTCAATTCGTTTTTTCCCTCGAGTTTTTCCTTAGTATTGCCTAGCATAAATTTAAGATTTTTCCTGGCACATTCCTGTGGTTTTAGCTTCTTAATTGAACAATCAAATGAGAGGCAAAAAGGACACGGTGAGTGCAAAAGAATTACTCATTTTGTTCTACAAAAACAGCCCCATTTGTAATTTTTGTAAATAGTAAGGATATATTCTCCTCACATGTTTAAATTGTGGTTAAACAAACCTTCTGATTGCTTCAGTCTTGGATTTCCAGGGGTGTGATAGTGAAGACGATTGTTTTGCTGACATATTAAATGATGACATTGTCAAGCTTGATGATATAAAGTTGATGGAACCAGTTCAAGGCACACTACCTTTACAGGGAACAGCAAACCGTAGAATCAGATTGTTGAGGCAAAAGGAGAAAAGTAATCTCATGTATCCAGTGGAAACATCAAAAGTTGGATGAAAAGTTCTGATACACATTGTCTGATGAGTATATTATCTGACGTGGCAGTCAATCACTGGCCCCCTGTGATTTTGGTAACCTGACTTTGCTCGTTTTGTTTGTCTTTTGCTGGCAAGATTCTGGCAAATCAAAGATTTTGGTGAAACCTTGTTCTAAAAATGTTACTAGAATGGGTGACAGATCAAGGAATCACTGAAGTTTCAGCCCTATGAGATCATCACCAAGTAGACTAAAATGGTAAGTGAAGGTGTTCTTTAGTAAATATTTTACTGCTGTCGTGATTTTGATTCGGCTACATATTTAATCAGAAGAGTTAGGACCTTAAAACTAAAAGTTGCCCAGAATTTACTTCACTATCCATTTCAAAAAAAAAAAATCCATTTGCAAGATTTGCAAACTTACAAGGATATATTTTATCTGACCTAAATATCATGATTGCTTGGTTGGTGGTGGTAGATATGAAATTTTGATTTAGGCTTTAGGACGTTGTATTAGTTTATACTATCATCACATGAAATTGTACTCGTTCTATGAAATAAAAAATAATGATGGAGGTCCAAATTTGCAAATGGAGCTCCTTTTGCGTTCATGCTGAAATAGAGAAGTGTGTGTGCTTCTATTGCTTCACTGAATATCACAACTTCATTTTCTAAGCTAAGTTGGCGTGGCATCCCTAAACCAAAAGTCTTGGAAAAGTTTAAATTATATTCCTGAACTATAAGATTCTTTTCTTTCTTCCAAAACCAGGGGTTATGTCGTGAGATTTTCCTCTTGGCAGGCTATGTGGACTCTTTTTCCAACTAGGGATAATTTAAATATAAGGAAAATGTTTTTATGTATTGTTATGCCCGCTTTGTCATCTGGAGGTGGAAGATTTATTGCATTGCCCTTTTATCTGGTTCGGTTTGCATCGTCGTCCTTGTGTTGCCCTTTTAAAAAGCAGGATCCAAAATTATTTACGAGCTGGATACGGGATAGAATGCGGGCATGGTTGGCTACTAATAAGAAGATTAATCAAATTATATTTTTTTGTTATGCTTTCAATTGGTAAGTGTCATATTCGGTTATGCATGCTAATCTAGTCATATCTACTCTAATTTCAGTTATGTTATTCCGCGGCTAGGGGAGAAGACTTCATTGCCCCAAAAGTGTCGCCTATTCTGTATGCAATTGTTTTGTATGTCGAGACCGGTTCTCTGTTGGGTCATCAGCATGGAAGGTACGAGGAAGGCATGTCATCTTGCAACCTGTGCCCCGCAAAGGCTTATATATACTGATGTTAATCAGGCAATCAGCAGTGATGGTGGCAAAAACCTAAGATTGACAGTGTTGTCCGTTTGAGGCTGTTTTCTTCGTTTGTAGAATAGGTGTGCCTGCCGGTTGAGTAGGCTTCTTGTGCATGAATATATGTTCTAGTATGGTGCCTCGAATGTTGCTTTTTGGATGTTATTTGGGTTTATGACTGAAGTTCTGATTTCTTGATACTGATTTTATCAAGAAATTTATATTATATTCTCTTCGTCTTGAAAAAAAACAAATATTTATTTTAAGCAAATTAAAAACATGAGATGATAAATTTAGACTATTTATAAATTGAAAAGGCTTATATTAAAAAATATATATGAATTACAAAATTACATTACATACGTGTTGTGATATTTTTTTAAAATGGAAGTAGTATATAAATAGAAGAAATATTGCGAAATCTTAATATTTTAAAATAGCTTATTTAGGGCAAAAAATAGCTTATTTAGGGCAAATTGGAGAGAAATTATTTCATTTTTTTCTTTCATGAGGAGGCTCTTGTGCATTGTTCAGCCTAATTCTTGATCTGATCGGTCGCTTGATGGGTGTTGCTAGACCTGAGCAATGTTTGTTTTTAGAGTAAACAATCGACAAAGTTCTAGTAATCTCAGGGGTTACAATTACAAATACATCGCCCCCTGAACCCTGCAAGGCATGGCATTTTGGTGGGACTATTCTTGATTGACATGGGCTCAATTTGGATATCTTTGGACTGTTAGTGCGTTTTCAATATAACAATGACATAATTACAAAATAATACACTAAAGTGTTGAGGCGCGTAATTAGTATATTCAAAACAATATTTGCTCCCATCATATTGCAACAGAGATGTACGCGATTTACTTTTAAGATAGAACAAGTTCACCAAATGCGTGTGGTTAGGAGTTTTGCACGACTGGTGTAGTACTCCCAAACACTTTGATATATTTGAGTACGAGACTAGAAAAACTTTAAGAGGGAAGAGAAGAAGTTAAACTTAAGCATTGTTTGAAGTTGGAATAACGGGAATGAAAAGTTTTTAATCCATTTATAGGCCTAGAGATGTGATGGAGATCGTCCCAAATTAGAGTTAGGGTTTTCACCTTAGTCCTAATTAGGAAAACGTGGCATCCCCCATGGTAGCTTGACCATCCCCGCTTCGCCCAAAAAAGGATCGGTCCCGGCTCTCGACATCTAGAAGCTTCAAGCTCGACCATCGGCCTTTGAAGGGTCTTGCATCCGCTTCAGTCCGGCCAGACCATCGTCGTCAAAGACTTTAAAACTAGGCGCCTTGGGCCCAAGCCTTCCCAGATAGCGGGCCCAATCCACCCCATCGATTGGGCCTGACTCTGCCTGGTCTGGGTCCAACAACCCAAAGGCCATAAAACAAGTTCTCAGGCGATGTCCAATCAGCCGCCTAACCCTGCAACCATGTCAACTCAAAGGAGGCGCGCCATACTTGCTGTCAACTCAAAGCAGGCGCGACATGCCTACTTTATCGGGCCGCAGGTCAAGAAAAATTCTACAAATACTGCCCTATCTCCACATAGAGGGGGATCTGAAAATTGAGAGAAAGAGCCCAAGCTCTGCGAAAAATACAAACTCACTATAGCCAAATAAACTCTCTCAAAAACTCACCAGTAAACCCCACCCCCTCCTACTTAATATCCAGATTACCACCTTAATCCCAACTAACTTAAGTATTGGATAAGAGAACGAGGGAACAAACCCCTCATATTGCCCGTGTTTCAAGTGAACTTGCTTCCGCCAACGTGTGCCCAGCTGGAAACAAGGTTTGGACTTGGTCAAAGGTCAAGTTGGTCCCAACAAGATGCTTGTTTAAAGAATTCAAATCAGCTGTCTCATTCTCTGTTTTATTTTTTATCCTAATTTGATTTAATGATTATATTCTAATTATTTTATAATTATAAAAATAATTAATTATGACAATAATTATGATAATAACCGTTAAATCAAACTCTGTTTTATTTTTATCCTAATTTGATTTAATGATTATAATCTAATTATTTTATAATTATAAAAATAATTAATTATGATAATAATCGTTAAATCAAATTGAGACAGAAGATAAGACAAAGAATTAGACAGATGATCTAAAATTCCTATTTAAATAGACATCCTTATTAAGAATTATGTCTACTTGAATCGATACATCTATAAAAAAAACATATCCATTATTTGTAGAATAAACACATTTTTTTCATATTCATTAAAGCATGAAAGGACTTCTCTTTTCATAAATAAATTTTCTGACTTACAAAAAACTATTGAATTCATGTAACCTTTGATTATAAAAATATACATATACAAACTAATTTTACAAAATCTCTCTCTCTCTATATATATATATATAGACACACACACACACACACACACACATATACAGGGTCTCGTCTGGGTACAAAGTAGGATAGAGAGACTGTTTC
Organism: Pittosporum tobira; assembly: GCA_032359685.1. Classification (NCBI taxonomy): domain Eukaryota; kingdom Viridiplantae; phylum Streptophyta; class Magnoliopsida; order Apiales; family Pittosporaceae; genus Pittosporum; species Pittosporum tobira. Next base: position 10,005 of record JAUMHB010023595.1, read on the forward strand.
ATCCAACTCAACCACAATCATCCAGAACTTAATTCGGCATATGGGATTAGTGCACATCACCTACTATTAGTAATGGATTTAGTAACAAAGTCTGCAACTATTTACTCAAAATATCCCTAGTCCCATCACCTGTCATTGTCATTAACCAAAAGATGTCTACTACTATTAGTAGTTGATACTATTCACATGCACTACTATTAGTAACAGACATCTAGCAGCACAATTCCCTTGTACAACTTAAAGCCAATCTCATCCAGGTTATTCCCCAGCCTTCTCTCACTAAAAAGTCACTTTCTCCCACTAAAAATCCTTTGATTTTGAACTTGCAATTAGAGAATCATCAATCCTAATTGGAGAATCATCAAATTTAGTAAGAGTATTTTCTATTATTTCGTTATCATGGATCATGAGTTTGATGATTTATCTTTTTACTCAGTGTCAAGTTTAGAAGTGATAATAAAATCTATAGTGAAAATCGTGAAGAAATTCCATATGCTGGTCAAATATTTTCTTCTTTGGACAATGCAGAAAAAATTTATACTAAATATGCTAGAAAAGTTGAGTTTAAAACTAGAATTAAAACCAATAGGAAATGTGCCAACACTAAAGAAATTTGTTCAAGAATATATCAATGTTGCAAAGCCAAAGATTTGGATGATGACGTTAATGAGGATTCTGATTACGATGAAAAAAAGAATTTGATGAAAAAATGAGGAGAGATATAATCGATAAAACTAATTGCAAAGCTAGAATATGTGTTACTCATCAAAAAAATTAAGATAATTGGCTTGTGTTTACATTAGAAGTGAGTCACAGTCATAATTTTGTTTCGCCGAGCAAGTTTCGCTAATATCAACTCATAAAAACATAACTCCTACATATCACAATATAATTCATAGTCTCAATAAAGACGAAATGCCATCTCATCATATAAGAAATTACTTCAGCTCAACTGTAGAAGGACTAGCATATTTACCCTTTTTGAAGCAAGATGTCGATAATAATATTACAAATCCACAAAGGATACCTTTTGATTCAACAAGTGGTCAAAATATTGTTGATTATCTAAACAAGCTTTAACGTGAAAGTCCAAGAAAGTTTAATTTTGCAGTACATCTGGAGAAGGATAATCGTATTGTGAGTATTATGTAGATAGACTATCAGTTAATAATGTCTTACAAAGCTTTTGGGGATGTAGTTACCTTTGACACCACATATTGAATGAATAGGTATGTGTTGCCTTTTGCTCCATTTACTAGTGTAAATCATCATTATCATTCGATTTTATTTGGATTTGTACTCTTAGGCGATGAAACAAAATATGCCTTTGTATGGTTGTTTATGCATTGTCTTTAAGCAATAAACAACAAAGCATCAACTTGTATAATGATCAAGACCAGACAATGGGTAATGTAATTGCCTAAGTATTCCTCGATACGCATCATGCTTTGTGCACTTGGCATATAAGCAAGAAATTTGTGGAAAAATTGTACACGTATAAATTTCAACTGACATTCAAGAATGAATAAGTTCAATAAATGCGTTTTCAAATCGCATACAATTAATGAATGTTAGGCTCGAAAGGAAGTATTAATGGAAAAATATGATTTGAGAAGCCATCAAGTGGCTTTATGTTCAAAATACAGGTTCTTATGACACCACATATTGAATGAATAGGTATGTGATTGCTTGAGGCATTAAAGGTTATTTGGAAGATGTCTAAACATTATAGCAAGTCATCCCAAATTTATCCCTTTAGTGTACGAAGGGAATGCTTTGTTAATTCCTATATATTGAGCAAACTCAAAAGATAAAAAAAAATTGCATGCGGGTACTCTACTTTTCCACTTGTAATGGGATACCTAACGATAGGCAAACTCATCAAGAAGTAAATGTCTTCAAGAGTTATTATTGCTTCAAAGTCATTGAAGTGCAAAGAATTAATTTTACTTCTCTATCTCTCAACCATTACAGACAATAAAGCTGTATTAGAAGTATTGACTACTATTTGTTAAATGAACATATCAAATCTCCATTGCCCAAGCAAATATATTTGAATATCCGATAACTCAAATTCATCTATGATGAACAGGTACTAATAGCTAAAATTCTTGCGGGTGCTTCTTCTCCAACAAGGCCTCCGTTTTCATTCCAAATTTTCATTGAAATATTGATCCTTTTGATCTCATAAAATACTATCATCAAAAGGTCCAAGAAAAAAATCATCCATTATCTGAGAAAAATATTAAAATTAATTTCAAATTCACCAAAAAATAGACATAGACAAAAAGTTTCATTTTTATATAACTAAAATTACCATAGTACATACTATACTCCCTCAATACATAATTTCATATCAAAAAACCTACTTTTTGAAGATAAAGTTTCCATTTTTAATTTCGAATAATGATATACATGTTCCTATCCAACAAATTGACAACTTACATATAAAATGGTCAAATGGAGTGTTATATACAATGTAATATATATATATATATATATATATATATATATATAATGTAGGATAACAACAAAAAAAATTCAAAAATAAATTAGATAGAAATGTACAGAATAGTGGCATACCTTGTAATGTGAAGAGGAAACAAGAATGTCCAAACTTGCAGATCTTGATGAATAATTGCTCAAAGTTGTTTAAGGAATGATGCAAGGTTGGATGCTATGATAATCTTATGAGAAATAAAGCTTGATGTTCTGATAATCGTATGAAAAATGAATAATAAGTGGGCAATGGGAATGAGAAAGGAAGAAGGGAGATTTTGTACTACTAGACGTCCGCTACTATTAGTAGCGAACATCAATAGTGTCTGCTACTAATGGTAGTGGATGTGTGATGTATTTTAAGTGGTGGGAGCAGGGTATTTTGGAGAGTTTGGGTATGACGAACATCTACTACTGTTAGTAGCAGAGGTAAATAGTGTCAACTACTAATAGTAGCGAACATCTTTTGGTCAGTGACAATGGTAGGTGGTGGGACTAGGGGTATTTTGGGTATGAAGCACGTTTACTACTAATAGTTGTGGAGTATGTTACTAATAGTAGCAAACATGCCCTGATCTCATATGCCATATTAAGATCTAGATGATTGTAGTTGGGTTGGATGAAATAGTTTCTCTATCCCACTTTATACCTGGATGAGGTCCTGTTGTTGACTTTAACCATTTTGCCTTGAGAGCTCTCAACTCGAGCTCGAGGGCATGTTTTCTGTATTTTGGGTTTCACACATACTCTCAAACCAAAAAAAGGAATCTAAACCAAACTCTTTTTTTTTTTTCTTCTGATTTTGGCCTATTTTTGGGTAAGATATAAACTTTTATAACATCATTGATTGGGTTTTTTTCGTTTGAGGAAGTCCACATCTATTGTTAACAAATGATGCACTCTAATACATTATAACAAGTATTATTTATTACTCTTTTCATTTGAAAAAGAATATTTGTCAACTCATTATTTTGTTTCATAAACCGATGAGATAGTGAACATTGTTTAAAATATCAGATGTTGAGTCCTAAATTTGCCATGCTTGATGTCGCCAGAACCCTAACCTAAAAACATAGGACACGTCGTTAGTCCCACGACCATAGTCGCGGGGAAAACCCTGCAGCCTGAGAATAAATATAGGACTATATGTGAAATTGGAATCAACTATATAGAGAAGTAGAGTTTAGAGAATAATTCTTCTTCCTGTACATCGGGAGATGATGGTTTTCATAGGACCCCTACCTTGAGTCTTAAGCTAGATAATTAATTAGAGTTTGTGTCTCATTAGGTTTGTAGAATCCTTGTCGGATTGTAGAACATTTATGGAATATATATAAGATTGTATAACGTACCTAGACATGTGTTACAATTAGAGTCCGTTAAGGTTGGACTTAATTCTCCTAAATTAATTAGGAGAATTATTGAGTCCTAATTTTGACCAGTGTAGCGCTTGGATTATTTTAACCGAGTCTGGTTGAACGAGTTGGTACCCTAATTTTAGGTCGGTCTCCATCATCAACGACGACGCATTTAAATTAGGGTTTGCAACTAGAAAAGTCCTGCACCTTAGACACATTACAAACTTCAAAAGCATTATTTATGATTAGAATATCAACAATAACACATGTAAAATGGGATTTGCAACTAGAAGAGTCTTGCAAAGAGCCAAAGATAGTACTAAATTTGGGAGCCTATCCAGATTGAGAGCCCATTCAGATATGCGTTATTTGTCTAGCTGAACAATTCTCTAAGAGCCATAGTTTCAACTTCAGCTTTCAAAGCATAGGCTATAAAAACTAGGACTCCCAACCTAAAAATTTTGGTGCAGTTGCCATCGAACAGCTGCTTTGTTCTATTCTTTTCCCAACTTCCATCTATCTGTAATACATAATTATAATATCTCTAATTAGCATGGAGGAGTATTTGGATTCAAAGCACATTCCACCAATTAATTTTACACTACAATGCTAAAAAATAAAAAAATTATCACGGATTCAATGTTATTAATAAGTGTTTCTTAAATGTGCCAAATTTGAGTGGTTTATTGAGATTTATAATAAAATTTGTTTAGACAAGGTTAAAGTATTCAAATTAAACATGATTAAAAAATTAGTCTTAATTTAAATTTTTCAAACAAATTATTACTAATATTAATAATTTTTTATTTTAAAAAAGGTCAGGAATTTTAATACTCCTTATTATACATCGAGCTTATCTATAACTTTTTTTTTCTTTTAAAGATAATTCAAATGTTTAGGACACGGCCCTAGTTGGCTACCATGTATAGCTCATTTTGTCTTATTTTTTCTTTTAAACATGTTTCTATAAAAATTAAATTTTATTAAAATTTTAAATTTTAAATTATAATATAAGCTTGTTAAAATTTCAAATTTTGAATGTCATAGTATTTTATGTGTATGTCTGGATCGACAACTTTTAGGACTTTTCAAGCTTTTTAGTCCAAACACACCGCAGAGACATGTTCGGCGATGCAAAAAGCTACAACCCAAACGCAAGTGAGCTAACTGTTGAGCTAGCTATTCAGCGTGAAACGCAACACAAGAAAATTTTGGTGTTGATATTCCTGTGAAAAAAAAAAGACGCTTTTATCTCATTTACCTCTAAATTAAAACCCTATTTTCTCATAACTTCTATCTTCAGCCATTGGCCTACAAACAATGAATCCATAGGTTCATGTTCTCGACAACTTAAAGGTATCTTCAATTGCTCTCTTTTTTCCTTTTTTTTCATTGCCCCCTACCTATACCTCTGCTATTTAATTGATAAAATATTATTCCCACATATTATACATAGATATACAACTATACTTAAATTATATGGTGTAAATCTTAGAAAAATAATCCAAATAGCACATTTTAATAAAACAAAAGAATTCATGTCTTTTTCATAATTTTGCTATATTTCAGCCGAACTAACCATAATTTTATCCAAACAACATTTACACTTTTAGTTGCAATAGTTGGATGTCACCGAACATGATTCTTAATTATTAGAAACAACTATAGTTGTACTAGCTACAACAGACATATAAACAAACGAAACATATATGTAGTCTACAATATTGACTTTGACATCAATTAAAATAAATTAAATTCACTTTAAATTTAAATTTATAATTTGGAATAAGATAGTATAAACATGATTCATAATGCTTTTAGTTTTTTAGTGTCTTTTTTTTTGTCTCAATATTTTTCAACAGTTATTATTGTTAAGATTTGTTATATTAATTTTGATATTAATTAAAATAAAATAATTTTAAATTTTGAGCATAATAATATTTTATATGTATTTTACAACATTGACTTTGACATCGATTAAAATAAATTAAATTTACTTTAAATTTAAATTTATAATTTAGAATAAAAGGGTGTGGATAATATTCATAACTCTTTTTTTGTTTTAGTGTTATTTTTTTCCTCTCAACATTTTTCAAGAGTTATTATTTTTAATATTTGTTATATTATTTTTGATATTAATTAAAATAAAATGATTAAATCGTAAAATTTAAATTTTATGGGTTTTTTCTGTTATGTTTTGGCCTTTTTTTCTTTTTTTTGGCTTTCCTTTCTCCAGTCCATCATATGTTTATACTTTTTATTGTAGAAAGGAATAATCCTAATGATACATATTAATATTTTGTATATAGTTTACAATATTAATTTTAATATTAATTGAAATAAAATTCAAATTTTATAATTTCACAAATTTATTTATTTAAAACAAAAATATATTTTCAATTTTAAAATGCATTGTGACGCCCCCAAATTCACCACTAAATCCTCGTGGAAACCGGGTCGTTAGATATCATCTCAGCATACTGAGTTGCCAATACTTGACAGCTCGCCTTGTTATATTTTACAAGGATCGCACATACAAATGAATATACACACAGCGGAAGCATAAAGCTTAATTAAATAATTAAGGTCTTACAATAACAGGGTTTTAAGTACGAACATAAGTCGTACAACATTTGATTACATCATACAAGTTAGAAAAATCCAGGAGCATCCTAGTAGTACTCTACTTTGTTCTTCTCCTTCGAGGATTCGCCTCACTCGACTACCTCTAGAAGGTTTATAAAACATAGCAAGAATGAGCGAAAGGTGCTCAGCAAAAAATTATTCTATTTTGAATAAAACAATCTTTCTAGTCAAAAAGATAAAACGATATGATTTTAAATCATTAAAACTTTAACATTTAAATTCACGAGTTAATATAAATTCCATCAATGCATGCATGATATACGAGTAAATGTCATACCATGCCATTCAACATTTAATATTTTGAATAATTGAACACCAATTGGGTGGCATTTCTACCCGACACTGTCATTTTGTCATCCTCGACACACAGTCAAGTTTAACATCTCATGCCCATATACGTCACAGCTACAAGAGTTAACCACGTAGGGTCCTAGTACATCGGTCTTTAACTATGTTCAATATTTAATCTCAGATTATCATGAATCATGTGAAAATGATAAACGCTTCAATAATATGACATGTTTATACATGATAGATAAGCATAATCATTTTAAACAAGTTCAAGAATTTAACTTGACGCAATAAATAATGTACAAGCAATTAAATTTCTACAATCATGGCAAATACGTATATTGGAAATTTCAATCATACATATTAATAGCTGAAATAAATGGCATGCATAAGTTAACAATAACTTATACATAAGGCAGAGAGTAATAACTTGTATGTATAAGTGAACAATAGCTTATACATAAGTGTAGAATAATAAACTTGTCTTAACAAAGTTTTCCTAGACTTTTCACGTAACGCGTTTTGTTCTCAACGGTTTTCATTCCTTACTCACATACATTCCTATAACAATAACGGCCTATCGTTAGTATCGTCGTCTTAAAATAGGTCGCTCACTCTCAAAATAATCCTCAGCATCTTGGAGTTTTCCTAATTTAAAAATGACATAAACACATACAAAATTCCAATGCCAAAGTTGTCATTACTTGAAAATTTGTCATTTGACTCATTCCATCCAATTATTCCTCGTATTTATCCGAAAATATTTCTTAACCCTAAAATACTTCATTGGATCCCTGTTCAGATAAAAAATGAACATAACATTCGTGTACAAAATATACGATGCTTAAACAATAGATATGATGTGTAGTCATATCGTAATGATACTCAAATCGTTGAAAGGAATTGAAAATAATATTCCTTAAAAATTCTAATTTATTATCTAAATAAAATAGAATTTAATTAAATACAATACTCTTCTAATTTAAGAAAATTAAATTTTCAATTAAAAAAATAAGTTTAACATGTTCTTTACTAATTTTTCCAATTTAATGGCATTGTTATAAATAAGGGTAAATGGCAGTCTTGTAATTAATGTTGCAATGGCATTTTTGTAAATAGTGCAATAATGGCATTTTTGTAAATATGCAGCAGTAGTATTTTTGTAAACAAGCAGCAGTGGCATTTTTGTAAATACACAACAGTAGCATTTTTGTAAATATGCCCTACCAGCAGTTTAGTAGTTTGTTGCAGGGGGTATTTTGGTAAAACACACAGAAGGGTATTATGTCTTTTAGGCAAAAGGGTATTTTGGTAAATATGCCATCAGGGGTATTTCAATAATTTAACCCTTCTAAAAAATAATGATATAAAAAATGGTAATGATAATAATAATAAAATAATAATAAGATAATCAAAATAATTTAAGTCAAGTAATGGCTGACCGAGTCAACCATCGGTTGGCTGACCGATCGACCATTTCTTCCTCGTCCCTTGCCGTCAGATCGGTAGTCTGGCCAATCGGTCTACATAACAGTCGACCCAGTCGACCATTGATTGGTCGGTCTGGTTGGCTCCTTCTCGGATCCGAACATCGGAAAGACTGACTGGGCGGTCGGGCCAAAATGTAGTTGACCAAGTCAACTATTGGCTGGTTGACTGGTCAGCCCTTCTCCCTGGCCTCTGGTCGCCCAACCGACAGGCTAGCCGATCGGCCATCCTAATAGTCGTTAGCATTGGGCTGCCATGGCCACACACACACACGCAGACATACACACACTGGATCAAAGGGTAAGTATGGTTTTGTGGCAAAGAGATTGATGAAACATCGAATCTCACCATTCCCATGACCTGAACCTCAAGAATAGGAAGGCCGTATTCATTGTCCTCGGTTCCAGCTAAGAAGCCATCACCAACAGCCTCAAGTTCACCGGGAAAATTCAAACAGGCTTTAAAACATCATGAAGACTCGATTGAAAGGTACCAAAATGATCCTTGCAACTTTAGGAATCCATTGGTCCCTTCAATCGACTTAACCACATCCGATTCGAACCTAAAAATCTGATCTTTGGTCAAGAACACACCAAAAATAAGCCGACTGTGAATCGACCTTAAACGGCTCCATTCTTGACCGTTTTGACTGATTGAAGGCTTAAATCGATTCTAAGAAACTCCTAGATGCTATTTTAATCATCAATTTAATCTAAACAACAACAAAATCGAGCCTTCGAATTTGCACACCCAGAACAGAGAAAATATCTTCTGCAGGTTTGTGCTCGACTGAAATGTGACTTTAGGGTTCGATTATCCTATGTTTTAAAGACGATTTACAAGATCTAATAACTCAAATCAAAGAAAGAAAAGGACAGATGATGGATTTGGCAGAGTTCAGAAGCTGCAAAAAAGGCTAAGGGCAAAAAGAAATGAGAGAAAAGGGAAAGGGGGAAAAGAAAAAGAAAAAGAAAAGGGAAGAGGACAATGGGAAAAGAGAAAAGTCTGGGGCATGCGCGTCAGTGGGCCCCCACCTGGTCAACTTGGCTGAAATTTTTCAAAATTTAATTTGTTGTTTTGCCTCAATTCACAAAATGATTAATTTAATAATTAAATAATAATTTCAAAAATCAAAATTCACAAAAATACAACATTATACTCTATCCCTACGTTTTGGCATGCTGCGATTCCAACGGCGCTGTCCGTTTTTCTATACGACACTCCGATCAAAAAGTCAACTTAGGACTCGATCAAATCAAAAATTCGACAGCGTTTTGATCCACTATTTTTCTGCGCTGATTTCAAATCTTTGGTCATTTTATAATTTTGAGCACTTTTAACTTTCTGGTTAAAATGACCAAAATACACTTGGGGCATAGTTTTTGTCAAAATGACCAAAATACCCATGAGCATAACATTCTCATTTTAATTCAATTTTATAAAAAATAATGATGTAGAGAATAATGTCGTCAGATAATATAAAGGAGGAATTTAAATCATAAGTCATTCACTAATAAATTTGGGTTCTCACATTCTCCCCCCTTACAAAAATTTCGTCCCCGAAATTTTACATTTGAAATAATTGAGGGTACTTCTGTATCGCTTTCTAGCTCCCACCTTGCTTCCTCGACATCGTGGTTCCTCCATATCACTTTGACTAATGCAACCTCCTTGTTGCGCAGTTTCTTGACTTGACAGTCGACTATCGCTACTGGGACTTCGACGTAGGTCAAGTCCTGATTTATCTCAATAGGTTGGTAGTCGATTGCTCTATGGAAGTCAAGTTTGTATAGGCGTAGCATGGCTATGTGAAACAAATTGTGAATATGCCCCAATGCTGGTGTTAGGGCTAGTTAGTAGGCCACTGCTCCAATTATCCTTAAGATTTGGAAAGGTCCCACAAATCTAGGACTCAGATTTCCCTTCATGCCAAATATCATCATTCCTTTCCAGGGTGACACTTTCAGGAATGCGTATTCACCCACTTCTACGGTTTTATCTTTGCGGTGGTGATTCGCATACTCTTTCTGTCTATCTTGAGCTGCATTCATCATTCTGCGAATAATTTTGATGGCGTCTTCGACTTGTTGCACTAGCTCGGGTCCCTCCAGCTTCCTCTCCCCAACTTCATTCCAATATAATGCGGTTCTACACTTCCTTCCATACAACGCTTCGAAAGGTGGCATCCCTATGCTCACATGGTAACTGTTGTTGTAAGCAAACTCGATCAGCAATAGGTGATCATCCCAATTTCCTTTGAAGTCCATTGTACAGGCTCTCAGCATGTCCTCCAATGTTTGTATCGTTCTTTCACTATGTCCGTCCATTTGGGGGTGTTATGCCATACTAATGTCGAGCCGTGTTCCTAAATACTCCTGGAAACTGTTCCAAAATCGTGATGTAAACCTAGCGTCTCTATCTTTTTAACATATAGTTTCACCAATTGCTCCATCTGGTAAGTTTCATTAATTGGCACGAAGTGTGCTGATTTGGTCATTAGGTCAACAATGACCCAAATCGCATTCATACCTCTAAAGGTCGGGGGTAGTCCCGTGACGAAATCCATACTTATGTTCTCCCACTTCCACTCAGGAATCTCCAATGGCTGCAGCAATTCACTCAGTTTTTGGTGTTTTGCTTTAACCCGCTGGCAAGTCAAATAGCGACTCACCTATTCAGTTATTTCCCTCTTCATATTCGGTCAACAAAAGTTCTTGCGAAGGTCGCCGTACATTTTGGTGCCGACATAGTGCACAGAAAATTTTGAGTTATGTGCCTCATGCAAAATCTCCCTTTTTAGTTCATCGTCTTGGAGAATCCATAGTCGATTTTCAACTCGTAATATCGTATTCCCATCCAAACGATACTTTCCCCTACCTTTTTCCATGAATTTTCTACCTTCTTCTGTGTGCCTTTCCTGTACTTTCTTAATTCAATCGATCAGCATTGACTTCACACTAATTGTTCCCAGCAGTTCTGTCCCTTTTTCTGGGGAACGCTACTTCGAGTTGCATGCGTTCGAAGTCCCTCCTTATTTCTTCTTGAACTAATAGTGCATTCAGCTTCTCCTGACGGCTCAGCGCGTCAGCTACCACGTTGGCCTTGCCCGGGTGATAATTGATGGTGCAGTCGTAGTCTTTGATCAGTTCCAGCCATCTCCTTTGTCTCATATTCAGCTCCTTCTAGGTGAATATGTACTTCAGACTTTTGTGGTCCATGAAGATTTTGCACTTTTCATCATAGAGGTGGTGCCTCCAAATCTTTAAGGTGAAGACCACAACTGCCAATTCCAGGTCGTGGGTAGGGTATCTTTTCTCAAAATCTTTCAGTTGCTGGGACGCATATGCAATCACCTTCCCGTGCTGCATCAACACGCATCCCAACCCTTTCAACGATGCATCTATGTATACTACAAACCCTTCAGTTTCAACGATGCATCGTTGACTGACCGGTCAGCCATTTTTTCCTCATCCCTTGACGTCAAATCGGCAGTCTGGCCGGTCGGTTTACATGGCAAAGGTCGGCACTAACTGGTCGGTCGAGTAAGGTAACAGTCGACCGAGTTGACCATTGATTGGTCGGTTTGGTCGGTCCCTTCTTGGATCCGAACATCGGAAAGACTGACTGAGCAATCGGGCCAAAAGGTAGTTGACCAAGTCAACTATTGGCTGGATGACTGGTCAGCCCCTTCTCCCTAGCTTTTAGTCGCCTGACCGACAAGCTAGCCGATCGGTCAGCCTGGTAATCGTTGGCAGTGGGCTGCCATGGCTACGCACACACACGCACACATACACACACTGGATCAAAGGGTAAGCTTAGTTTTGTGGCAAAGGGATTGATGGAACATCGAATCTCACCATCCCCATGACTTGAAACCTCAAGAACAAGAAGGTTGTGTTCATCGTCCTTGGGTCCGGCCAAGAAGCCATCACAAGAGGCCTCAAGCTCTCCGTAAAAATTCAAACAGGCTTTAAAACATCACGACAACTCGATTGAAAGGTACTAAAATGATCCTTACAACTGCAAGAATCCATTAGTCCCTTCAATCGAGTCAAATACATCTGATTCGAGCCTAAAAATTCGATCTTTGGTCAAGAACACACCGAAATAAGCTGACTGTGAATTGACCTTAAACGGCTCGATTTTTGACCGTCTTGATCGATTGAAAGCTTAAATCGATTCTAAGAAACTCCTAGATGCTATTCTAATCATCAATTTAATCTAAACAACAACAAAATCGAGCCTTCGAATTTGCATACCCAAAACAGAGAAGATATCTTCTGCAAGTTTGTGTTCAGCTGAAATGTGACTTTAGGGTTCAATTGTCCTATGTTTTAAAGACAATTTACAATGTCTAATAACTTGGATCGAAGTAAGAAAAGGACTGATGACGGATCTAGCAAAGTTCAGAAGCTGCAGAAAAGGCTGTGGGCAAAAAAAAATGAGAGAAAAATGAAAGGGGGAAAAGAAAATGAAAAAGAAAAAGAAAAAGAAAAGGGAAGGGGACAACGGGAAAAGACAAAAGTATGGGGCTTGCGCGTCAGTGGGCCCCCACCTGATCAACTTGACTGAAATTTCAAAATTCAATTTGTTATTTTGTCTCGATTCGCGAACTAATTAATCTAATAATTAAATAATAATTTAAAAAGTCAAAATTCACAAAACTACTCTATCCCTACGTTTTGGCACGTTGCGATTCCAGCGACGCTATTCGTTTTTCCATACGACGCTCCGATTAAAAAGGCAACTCGGGACTCGGTCAAATCAAAAATTCGAAGGCGTTTCGATTCACTATTTTTCCGCGCTGATTCCAAATCTTTGGTCATTTTATGATTTTGAGCACTTTTTAACTTTTTGGTCCAAATAATCAAAATGCCCCTGGGGCATAACTTTTGTTAAAATGACCAAAATGACCAAAATGCCCTTAAGCATAACATTCTCATTTTAATTCAATTTTCTGAAATATAACGACGTAGAGAATAATTTCGTCAGACAATATAAAAGAGGAATTTAATCATGAGTCATTCATTAATAAATTCAGGTTCTCACATGCATAAAATACTACTATACTCTATACTTTTTTTAAGTGAATTATACTTTACACCTAAGAGTAATAATTCATTTTCTATCATATTACTTATACTTAATTCATTTAAAAATTAAAAATATTTTTAAATTCTATGTGCGTGTTGGTGTTTTTGTTTTTACATTTCATAAGAAACATTTTATTCTATACCTAATAATAATAATATTCTATTCTTATTAGACATGAAATTACATTAAATTATTTATTTATTATTTTTCTATTGAGATATGATATGAAAGGTTATTTTTTATAATAAATATCAATTTTGGATCACGTATATATATATATATATATATATATATATATATATATATATAATAAAATTGATAATAAATAACATAATAAATATAAAGGTTCTTATCTAATTGCTTTTTCTAACTATTACCATTTTTCTTTTTATTCTTTTGCTTTCCAATTTCTTTCATTCTACAAAATGAGTCTCTTTTTTACTTTTCATTTTTCTTTCTATTTTTGTAGAACTAAAACTAAAATATAAACATAGATATTTAAAACTTTATATAATTTAATAATATTACATAAAACGTAAGTTATAAATTATTAAAATATTTATTTAAAAATATTTTTAAAAATTTAAATAAAAAAATTATTACGATTACCACGTGAGAAGCCACTATGTTTTCCAAGTATAAAATAAAATAATGATCAATTTAAAAGTCAGACTTCCAATCGCACCCTTGGTCCTTTCTTCAACGCCTGTTTGTTTCGATTATATATATATATATATATATGTATTTAAATTTAATTAATAAAATTGATAATAAATAACATAATAAACATAAAAGTTCTTAGCTAATTGTTTTTCTAACTATTACCATTTCTACAAAATGAGTCTATGTTTTACTTTTCGTTTTTCTTTCTATTTTTGTAGAACTAAACCAAAAATATAAAAATAGATATTTAAAATTTTATATAATTTAATAATATTACATAAAACGTAAGTTATAAATTATTAGAATATTTATTTAAAAATATTTTTAAAAATTTAAATAAAAACAATTATTACGAATACCACGTGAGAAGCCACAATGTTTTCCAAGTATAAAATAAAATAATGATCAATTTAAAAGTCAGACTTCCAAATTTTCAATTGCACCCTTGGTCCTTTCTTCAACTCCTGTTTGTTTCGATAATTGAAATATATATATATATATATATAATTAATAAAATTGATAATAAATAACATAATAAACATAAAGGTTCTTATCTAATTGTTTTTCTAACTATTACTATTTTTCTTTTCACTCTTTTGCTTTTCAATTTCTTTTATTCCACAAAATGAGTCTATTTTTTATTTTTCGTTTTTCTTTCTATTTTTGTAGAACTAAAATTAAAATATAAAAATAAATATTTAAAAATTTATATAATTTAATAATATTACATAAAATGTAAGTTATAAATTATTAGAATATTTATTTTAAAATATTTTTAAAATTTTAAATAAAAAAAATATTACAAATACCACGTGAGAAGCCACTATGTTTTCCAAGTATAAAATAAAATAATGATTTATTTAAAAGTCAGACTTCCAAATTTTCAATCGCATCCTTGGTCCTTTCTTCAACGCCTGTTTGTTTCGATTATATATATATATATATATATATATAATTAATAAAATTGATAATAAATAACATAATAAACATAAAGTTTCTTATATAATTGTTTTTCTAA
>JAUMHB010023606.1:0-33325 GCA_032359685.1 Pittosporum tobira
TATAGAGAGAGAGAGAGAGAGAGAGAGAGAGAGAGAGAGAGAGAGAGAGAGAGAGAGAGAGAGAGAGAGAGAGAGAGGGAAGGGGAGCTACCTGGAGTCTTGAAGTTTAACGGTGGACTTCTTCTCAACACCGAGAACTACGATATCGGTGCCTCGAACTCCGACGGCAGCATTACCTTTACGGACGGCTTCGAGAGCGTATTCAACTTGGAAGAGATGGCCGTCAGGAGAAAACACCGTGATTGCTCTGTCGTATCTCGCCATTGCTGATTGTTTGATTGATCTGCCTGTGATGGAAGACAATACGGAGTATAAAAGGGAGTGAGAGCTGACGATCCCGACTTAGGCAACAAGACAAGCCAGCCGGCTTATGCGACAAGCCAGCCGATATGGGCCAGATTTAAAATACAAGTTAATCAATTGATAATTATTTAAAAATTAATAAATACTAATAAATAATATCAAAAATTAAATTGTAATTTAAGGTAAAATTCATTATGCTAATTTTATTTTGACTAAGAAATAAAATAAAATTTTATTATCAAAATTTAGAAGGTAGATATTATTTTTATATTTTAAGAGGTTTTACAGTATCTTGTTATTAATATTACATTTTTAACCTTTTTTTTTAGAGTAAGCACAATTTTACCTAAGGGTTAAAGCTATTCTTTGGGAAACTAATAATTTTTTTAAAGAATACTTTTAGTTTTAATTTTAGGGTAATGTCATAAATAATTAATTTTTTTGTAATCAATTATAAATGATGTAATCAGTTAATAGTAACACAATTTGATATTTTTTTTTGGACTTAAATTTGAAATCATTAACACTAATATTTTTAAATATTATTTTCGTAATCATATCTTTAATTTATAATTTTATTTTTTTATCCCTATTTTTATTAGAATAATCACGTGTCAAGTACTCGATATAATATAATGCTATATGATTTAAGTTTTGGAAGACGGTGGCATTTGATTGATTCCATAAGAAATTGAGCGTTATAATTGTGAATTTTAAAATAAAAGAAGATTATTATAAATTTTAAACTTTGAAACCAATATTGCAAAATGCCGAAATTTTAAAAGCAAATATTAATCCAATGAGGTCTTAGCTCAATAGTTAAGATTGAGTCTTTTTCCCATTCTTAGGTATTATTATCTTTTCTATTATTAGAATTATTGATCTATTATTAATATTATGGAATTATGATTTTCTTGTGAGATTTGAGCACTTGTTCCCCCTTCTTGGATTATCTTTTTCATTATTGGAATTATTGACCTATTATTAATATTATAGAATTATGATATTCTTAGGGAATTCGAACCTTAATTGATATTAGATTGATATAAAAAAAAAAAGTGCAAGTATTACAATTTACCACACCAAATTTATATGATGTTTCTTTTCAAGTCCTTCGATTCAATGTGTCATTTTATATTCTCGTTAACATAATTAGGACTTGTTTTTAGAGAAAAAAAGATTCCTCCTCCAAATTAATTTTTAAGTATATTTTAAAATTATAGATTAATTTTTATTTTAATATCATAAAATATTATGATATTCATAAAATTTTACATAATCTCTAAAAGAAGATTGTTTTAAAAACACATTCTATTTATATGAAACTTGTAATTAAAAGTTGTTTTTTTAAAACCGTCCATTTTCTAATATATCTCCAACTTGAAACAGAGGGACTACCGTACATGGAGTTACAGCTATAACTTTGTTATATTGCTTTTGCTTTCTGCTGGTACATTAGTTTCTACATCAGGCCGGAGCTTCGCTCAGGAGTTTGAGCGAATTATGCTATCGAATTTACGTTTCTTCAAGAATTAAGTAGTTCTTCCTTGTCAAAGAAAGAATGGTAGAAACCATCAACTTTCTATCAATCGGCTTTGTCAGATAAGCATCCATGCCAACTTGCAAGCATTTAGCCTCGTCCGATGACATCGCGTGGGCTGTTAGTGCTACAATTGGGATGTGTAATCCTGTCCCCAACTCCGATCTTCGTATAGCTTTTGTAGCTTCATAACCATCCATCTTCGGCATCTGATTTGTCAGGAAGACGGGAAAATTAGAGGCTATGTAATTAATGTTTCAGAAACTCCGAGTAAAAAGACCACAAATTCTAGGGAGGCAATAATCACACTCCATTTTCCACCATTCGCACTCCATTGCAAGGTCAAAATGATGTAAAACATATATCACATCGGAGTACAACGAATAAAATAATGTCTAATTATGTAAATAGCAAACCTTGATATACCCTAATAATAGAAAAACTAAAAAGTTAAATAAGACGCTCATTTCATAATTGTCAGCATGCTTAAGTAACATTACTATTTTCCAGTGGCAGTGATATTTGCTTCTAAAAGCAAAAGAGGTCTCCAAGTTTCTTCTAGCTCTCTCTATCAACCAATTTTTTTTTTTTTTTTTCCTATTTTGCATTGCTTGAAAATCCTGATGAAAATAATACTCAAAAAAACTATCAATAAAACTAAGCAATTTATTCACACAATTTACCTGACAATCCATAAGGATCAAATCGTAAGCTGAAGAATCACATTTCTTTGTTGGGTTCTTATCTGGACTAAGCATGAACTTTAGAGCCTCCACAGCTTGTAGTCCATCACCCACTGCTACAACTATGGCTCCCAATTTTTCAAGCATAATGGTTGCAACCCTTTGGAGAACCGGTGTATCTTCCGCCAGAAGTATCCGTAAACCTACAAGAGAATTTTGCCCATCTGTTACCCTCTTTGAATACATCCCAATTTGATTATCACAAGAAGTTCCACTCATATTTTCTTCATTTCTGCTCAATTTGTTTTCTTCCGAGTGAACTTCAGTTAACTCAACCAAGCAATTATTAACTGCTTCATATTGGGACAAACAGGGCTTATCAGAATCATTGGAGCTTTCGGTATCATAGTGGGTGTGATTCATTTCAACAAATCCGTGCATCATTTTCCTTCGAATTTCAAGATCACTCTCTCTAATGGCAGATTCCACTATTTGGATCATTTTTGCCTTATAAAACGGCTGATTAACCATCAGTAAATGCCCTTTTCTACGAAGGTCCATCTTAACGTTATTGGACGTGTCGTGGTTCAATAACCATGCAAACTTTGTTGTCCCAGAATATTTGTCCAAGAAATTAAGCTGTTCCTTCCATATATCCGTGTTTAAGTCAAGTAGAACTATATCGATTACTATGATGAAAATTGAGGCCCTTGTGTCTTCGGTATCTGATTCTTCAGCTTTTGAACATTTATTTGGTACTTTTTGTGCAAAAGTTCCATTTTGAAAGAGTTCTTGAAGAATTTGTGTGAGTTCATTCCACTCAGATGCTTCATAGATG
Source organism: Pittosporum tobira (assembly GCA_032359685.1). NCBI lineage: Eukaryota > Viridiplantae > Streptophyta > Magnoliopsida > Apiales > Pittosporaceae > Pittosporum > Pittosporum tobira. The sequence continues at coordinate 3,365 of JAUMHB010023606.1, forward strand.
TACATTCCATGTTTTTCTAGCCACCTAGACATAATTAATCTACCCATGCTTCCACTGAGTGCAAGCAATATCTGCACTCAAAGTTTCACATATGTTTATCAGTAATTTGTCATATATTCCATCCGTTCCATAAAAAGAGTCCCATTTGTCAAAAAAAAAAAAAAAATTCCAATGAAAGAGTTCATTTTTATTTATTGTGGTACAATGTCCTTAAGTCTATTGTCGTAATTTAATTATAATGCTACCAATATTAAACTAACCGTAAATATGGAAGGAAGACTTATCCTTAAATTTTTCTAATTTTTCCAAACGAGATTCCTTTTGTCGAACAAAGAGAATATTATTTCACATAAGTATAATTTGGTTTAATACTTGTCTACTATGATATACGAAAGTGCTCAACAACTTAAACAACGGTTCTGGAACTTACGATGAGGTTATTTCCGACTTTCTCCCTCCATCAATAAAATGAGTCTCTTTTATTTTCAAAAATATAAAGGATACATTTTTATCTCTTGTTTTCCTATACATATATAATAATTTCTTAGTTAATGGTCGTGACATGATAGTAAATTATTATGTTTAAGTTAAGGACATTCAGTCATTTATACTACCGTCATTGAAAAAGGAACCCATTATTTGTGGAACACAAAAGAAAATTCGAGAAATGTGACTAATTTTGTGGAATAGATGGAGTATATACCAAAAGCCTGCAAGCTGAAGAATAGGTGCACTTACCGTCGGTTTATGTTCTGCGAAGTTTAAACTGCAAAGCTCTCTTTTCTCATCTACAGGGGTGCTGAGAAGCAAGTATAGTTGCATGAGAGTCCCAGGTCCATTTTTCTGAACAACTCTGATTTCTCCACCCATCTGATTCACCTGTAAGCATCCCTTTAATCACGAGAGGCCGAGAGCATATTTGATATTCTGACTAATATGTCTAGTTACTAGAAAATCAAGGAGTAATGTTTCTTTCTTCATTTAAGAATTTTATGATCAGCAATTCTCTGAGGTGCATAAAAGAAGCTCCTATTAGGTGTATGATGAGACAACATATACATAACAAGTCCTAAAGAGCGTGCATGGACGTTTATAGATGCAAACACTCCATCCATTCCACAAAAGGAGTTTTATTCGAAAATTTTGCAAATATTAAGGATATATATTCCTACCACATTTACCCCTAAACATAATGAATGGTTGGTATAGTAGCGGTAACATGAAAATGAAATTATGAGAGTAAAGTAGAGAACATTGTGCCATTTTTAGAATTTACTGGAGAACTTAAAGAAAATGTTTCTTTCTTCATCAGTTTATTGTATCAGCCAATTCGAGATGCATAATGAAAGTTCTTATGAGTTGAATGATGAATTAAATCATACTCGATCCTTAGTCTGATTCGTTGGTCCACAAAAAGAGTTTTATTTTAATTGACGAAAGTATAAAGTAACACAATGTCCTCAGTCACGATTTCAGTACCACGCCACCACTACTAAAGTAAGCAATTATTAAACTTATGGGTAAACAAGGGATAAAATATCTCCTTAAAGTTTTCAAATTTGCACAAGCACACAACAAACCTCAAAATGCGTACAAAAAGGCAAATCTGATTCGATAAATTGATTAATAATGCTAACAGATTCGACTTTTGAAATTGTTTACTTGAAAATTTGTAAGATTTTTTGCTCACCAAGGTTCGTACAATGCATAGACCAAGTCCAGTTCCACCATGCCTGAAAATAACAAAAACATTTCACTATCTCTTTGGAATCTTCAGCAATGCAATAAGTCCCATATTTGAAAACAAACATATAAAGTTGGGTTCGTATTGACAGCATACAGTCGAGTTGTTGAGGGGTCTGCTTGCTCAAAGCTTTCAAACACAGACTCCCATTTTCTTGGATCAATTCCTAAGGAAAAAGAAGCAAAGCTAAAAACTAAAATACAATACTAAAAACATAAATAAATAACTAAATAAAAAGAAAAAAAAAATGATTTGAAGTTCTTGGAGATAAAGTTGTTAAATTGTGTTGAGAGTTGTCAAGGTTCATACCACAGCCAGTGTCCTCAACTTCGAAACAAATCATGACCTTGTTGTCTTTCTTGCAGAATCTTTTGTCACGGCTTCCTTGTCTCTTAAACTTGGTGTTAGGTGCTGATCTTGGATTCTCACACCACCCACGCAGAACAATGTAACCCGCTGTATGCCGCACAAAATTTTGGACCATTAAGAGATTAAAACAATTAAAATCTTGGAATTTGTCTGAGTTTAATAACAAAAGAAAAAAATAGAAAAGCATGTTTTTTTGATTAACAATATACTAATCTTTCGTGTGAGGTACAAGTCAAATTTCTCAGTGGGATTGGATGGTCCACTCCTTATCACATTGGAATTCGGTCATAATTTCATTTCTTCTACCCTAAATATTCATTTCGCTTCGTGAATAGTATTCTTGATTTCTGGATTGCAATCCTTAACATTAATGACTTTTTTTTAGCTCTACTCCTTATTTAATAGTCTTCCCTCCATTCCACAAAAAGAGTACCATTTGAAAATTTTATAAATATTGAAGGGATATATTTCCTTCCATAACACCCTTAAACAAGTGATTGCTTAGTATAGTTGGCATAAACTGATATTGTAGTATTGAATAAATTGCGTCATTTATACTACAATAAATAAAAATGGAACCTTATTGAAAAATAAATGCCACTCTTTTTGGGGAAGAGAGGCACTATACACTATAAATTTAACAAGGGGAAAGTTGTGGTTACATGTTGTAAACTTGATAGAATTGCTGATAAGGTTTGCAAAAATCTGCAATACTCTACCAGAGTCGCCTTGCACTAATTTTGGGATATCATCTGCACAAGGAAAATACAGATCAGAGACTTCAAAGTTGCCTAAATTAGTTATTTTCCTTTAACTATACTAAATAAAGAAATATGTTATGGACTTCTATATATATATATATATATATATATATATATATAAGTCATACCAGAAAGATCCAGAACAGTTTCGACATTGTGGTTAATGCATTGGACAGAGAACATATCAATAAGTCCTTCAAGTTCGCGCCCCAAGTCAAATTCAGCTATTTCCAGCACCAGCTTTCCAGATTCAACCTGTATAAAGTTTTCATATTATCATATAGATATGAAATTCCTGCTAGAAAATCTAATACTCCATTACAAACACTATTATTGTAAATGTAGAATATTTTGCACCTTACTGAGATCCAAAATGTTGTTAAGAAGCCTTAGTAATGCATGTGAACATCTACGGATCTGGGTAATCATTGAATATTGCTCGTTTGTGAGACAATCATCACACATAAGAATGTCTAGCAATCCAATCACTGCAGCCATAGGTGTTCGCAGTTCATGACTGTTGCACAAGAAAAAAAATAATTGATTTTACCCAAAAAAAAGGGGCTAAATCCAGTAGATTACTTATTTGATTTTTCGCATAAATTTAATAATTAAAAAATGCTAAGTTAATTTACTTATTTTATTTTTTGCAGAATCTTAGTAGATTATTCACCTCATGTTTGCTAAAAACTGGCTTTTGTAGTTGCTTGATGCCTCGGCCTTCCTTCTTGCATCTAAATGGCTTATCAGTTCTGCTCTTAGTTTCATCTCCTTGGACACTCCATTTGTCAAAATGAAAATGCAAAGACAACCAACCACGAGTATACATAGAGAAGCGGAGATCAATATTACCAAGGTTTTAATGGCTCTCACATCCACCTTCCCCATTATGTACTTCCTTGGAATGATGATAACCCCAACCTGGGAAAAGGTAATTAATGGCAGAATTAATAGTCAAGACTAATTAAGTATAATACTTCATCCGTCTCAAATTAAGTGTCCAGTTTGACTAATTTTAGTTAAATTGAATTTTCATACCATTTTAAAAAATTTATAGATGGAGTGAATATAACCATTAGAAACGACATAAAATATACCACAAACTCTAATTTTTGTAATTGAGAAAAATGTATCTATATATGCTTAATTTTTTATTTTCAGAATTTTGAGCAAAAAAGTCAAAAGTGGGCTTTTAATTTGAGACGGAGGAAGAGTAAGTTAAAGAAAACACAATTAAAGTTTTAAATCTTAATGCAGGCAAAGAATTTTTAAATTAAATTCTTGGATCGGAGCGTAAGAAGCTCTCCACTTGTATCTAAGTGTCCTCCAACACCTCTAACGAAAGTTTTTTTTCTTCTAATCTTTTTATTATTTATGGTGGGTGAGGGGGACAATGAACCAGACCCGTTATGGGGTTATTTAAGTAGGCACTTGCAGGATGTTGAAAATATCCTCAATAAGATAATATATTTTCCATTGTGTCCCTAACGGGATTTGATCCATGTTAGAAGGCGAGAGGGGAACCACTAGGAGTGCAAACAAGCCAAGCTAAGCAGAGTATTAAATGCCCATCAGCCTTAACAAGCCAAGTTTGTCATGTATGAGCTCCCCCTCGTTAAGCTAACCCAACTTTTTCTAAAGCTCGAGTTTAGCTCGTTGAGGATAAATGAGTGCCAACGAGACAAGACGAGCGGAGTATTTAATGGTCACTAGCCTTAAGAGCCATGCTTGTCATGGTCAAGCTTGGCGCACTAAGATAAACGAATTTTTTTTATCGAGCTCAAGCTTGGTTTGTTTATGAGCGGAGCCCAAGGCTAATTTGCACCCCTTGTACCACTAAGGCTAGAGGTCATTGGTGGAACAGAAGTTTTTAGAATTGTATAACATGGGAATATAAGTTAAGACTTGAGATATTAGACAGAAACTTACCATGGGAAGTCTCTTTAAATTTAGGAAAAATGAGTCAATGTAATAGAGCTGGTTTCCAAGCTTTGCATTCTCTATATGCACCTCATGATTTGTTGGAGCCTTGTTGCCATAGGTTTTCTGTAACAACTCGGCTCCTGAACGTATCACCTGGTCCTCAGAATCGGCAGCCATCATAAGTTTCGGCCCCTTTGTTGAATTCATCAAAAGAGGAGTATTTGATGAAGTAGACAGCAACCAACCTTCTTGAGAGGTCAAATATATATGCCCCGTGTGGAAGTTAACAAGTTCTTTCATCAACTGCCCTACACTATAAAGTGCAGTAGTGACACCAACAACAGCCACTATATTTTTCTGCGACGAATCTAAAACCGGTAATGCTGCCGAAAGTAATGGAGAATCTGTGTACTTGCTTACTGCCACGTGCCAAGAAGCTGCACCATCAGGTACTTGTGAAATCCCTGCAATATATATCAGATCATCCGGGGGGATGGGCCTTGATTTTCCTATCTTTTCACCAGTGATAGGATCTAGTGGGTCCCTGTACCAATTTGCTGAGATATTATTATGTACTGATTGATCGTTCCACCCTTGACGAGACGAAAGCATGTTGATATCATAAGATCCACTGATCGAATAGTTGACTAGGTCAGAGTATATGTAGAATGTATTGTTACTTCTATGGTCTCTATGAAAAGCCTGGACAAACCCATTTTTGTAATTTATGGTTATGGAATATAGAGCTCTGCGACTCGCGAATAGGGCCCATGTTATGTCCCTCATTACTTGATATAGCTGGGAATCAAAAGCCTAAATGTTACTGATTAGAAAAACATCTGACAAACATTTCTTAGAACACATCATATGCATCAAATATTTTGTGACTGGAAAAAATAAGAAAAATTACCTCGACTTGCTGAGCTAGATTGACAGGATTGCTGTATTTTTTTATTATATACTCTGACATCTTCACCTGAGCTGTTGTTATTTCAACAGTGGAATTCAAGATGTTCCACATTCGTAAAATGGGGCGCTGTAGAAGTTCGTAGCGAAGGCCATATGCTAAAGTGTCTAGTGATTTCTTTGTATAGACCCTTGTGAAATGCCAAGTCAGTAAGGTTAGCAGCCCTATCAAAATTGCTAACATGACCTGCAAAATGCCATTATCATGAAGCCAAGTGTTAGTTAGCAAATTTCAATTGTCGAAATCATGCTCCTGATTACCTACGCTGTAAATTGAACCAAACAGTTTGAGCTTGACTCGTAATCACTAAGATAAAAAGCAAGAATTAACAACCATAATATGAGTACATTTATTACTCAATATTTATTCATCAGTTAAACGAGCCTAAAATAAATTTTATTTTAAGCTCAATAAATCAAATATGAGCAACTCAATACTCTACTTGATTTGACTTTTTTACACACCTAGCCTTACCCTCTACTACAGATTCCTCAATTGTGACTTTTACATCAAGTTTAATTTGAAAAATACAAAATTCTTCCTCTCTTCCACACAAAAAAAAAGTAATTTGAAAATTTTGCAAGTATTAAAGATGTAATTTTCTTATATATTTATCCGAAGCATAATGAGCTATTAGTTTAGTGCTAGCTAGATAATGAAATTGTGATAATAAATTTGACGATCATTTCATTTCATTTCATACTACAATAATAAAAATGAGACTAAACAAGTCTTTATATGGAACAGAATAGCAGGGAGATTACTAGTTTTACTTTTCAAATTACTAAATTGACATACCATCATAGCAAGGCGAGCAACAAAAACGCTGTAGTATGAGGAGAGGCAATCTTCTTGTTCTACATCTCTATGAAACCTTCTTCTGCTTTGAGGAGACTGGCTATTATTATTATTATTTCCCCAAGAATTTGGCAACCCAGAAAATTTTTCCAGTACCCTTCTTATCAAAGATTTCATTTGAGGCCTGCTTGGAGATGGAGATGGAGATGGTAATGGTGATGGTGATGGTGATGGTGAAGAAGATTCACCACTGAAAGCTGAGGTTCTACTTGCTTTCTCCCCCATTTTATTATTCTGAGAGATTATAAAGTAGTTGAGATTGTAAAAAATCAGCAAGGAGTTAAACGGCATGTGTATGTGTGTGTGTGTATATGTATAAACGTACTCTCCCAGCTCCAAAATTAATTACTATCTCCATTCTGAAAACAATAATTCAAAATTTTGATTTTTTTTGTTATAAATTTTAAGATATTTAAAAAATATATATATATATTATATTTTTTTTATATTTTTAACATATTTATATATTATATTTTTTAATATAATAAAAATATATAAATATAAATGTGTTTTAAAATTATTTTAAAATTTATATCAAAAAAATATTAAAAATTTTAATCATCTTTTTCGGAACTGTTCGGAAGAGAGAGAGAGAGTATAACATATGACTTTTTATAAATTGTAAGAAATGTGTTTAATTAACAAAAAATTATCTAAATTATATTATTCCATCCGTCTCAAAATAAAAGTTCATTTTTGATTTTTAGATTCAAAATTAAAGTTTTTAAAAATAAAAATTAAACATATATAAATATGTTTTCTCAATTATAAAATTTAAAATTTATAGTAAACTGTATATAATTTTTAATAATTATATTCACTCCATCTATAATTTTTTTAAAATAATAAAATAATAAATTCAGAAATAAATTAATTTCACTAAAATTAATCAAATTAAATAGTTAATTTAAAAGAAAAATAATATAATAATAATATTTTAAATAATAAAATAATTGTATAATAATAATAGTAAAAAACATAAAGTGGGGGAGGTTTGGCGCTGTGCTGTTACTCACTCACGCCTCATCTACAGTACCCCCCATTTTCAGCTGTCTTTCCCACATATGACCGTTACCCCTTTCGGAAATTTAAGTATGACAGAAAATTACTAAACTCTCCTCCGGTCATCACAGCCAAGAACTCCTAGAGTAGTAGGACCACGCCCCAATTCCCATTGCTGTCAAGCTTCGAGTAAAGATCTACGATTGGGGTAATTATGACTTTTGACAATTGAAGAATTAACTTTGAGAGAAAGAAAGAAAAAACTAGTGTTAGTGAATCTAATCAAAAGTGATTATGCATTTGTAAAGCAAGATCATTTATTATTCGTTCAACCAGACAACCCATGGATTACAAGATTGTGATCCCCAAAAGTAACTACGAAATATGACTTGAAATGCTGAGGAGGATTCGGATTACGAAGCAAGTTCATGGTTTATAGGTTAGAGATCTTTGAGTGAAATTCATGGTTTCTGTCCACTTATAATATATATATATATATATATTCAACTAGAAAGACAAGTGTTCCCATGACATTCACAGCTGTTTAATATTTATTTATTTAAATAAAAGTTTTAAATACGATAATCAAATAATTCCGCAAACAGCCATACAACTTATGTAAAATCAAAAACGTTAATTTTTTAATTTAATACTTATCGTAGATTACCTTTTTTGTTTTGGATAGTTATCTTATATCACACTTTCATAATCTAGATTAGATTTTAAAATAAAAAATAAATCACTTTCTCGTAATGTAGCAAAGTATACCATAGGAAAAACGTTATTATATATTTGCAAAGCTAGTTAGGCTCCTACAAATAGTCACATAAGGTCAAATATACATAATTTTATCTATATTTACAGATAAATTATAAATTCTGTAAAATAAAAAGAAATAGTGTCACATCTTTTAACTTGACACTTATCTTGATTACCTTTTTTATTTTAAATAGATATCTTAGGTCACACTTTAAATATGGTATTACACATAGCCCTAACTGAGTAATATATGTATATAAGTTTCCACTAATTGGCCGATTATCGCAATAATTTACTTCTGGATGACTCCAATGGGTGCAACTTGGACAAAATATAAACCCAAATTCTGCAGTGGAAGGGTAAGTTCCCATGATTGTTACATTAACTAGGAAAATAACAAAAAAAACAGTAAGATGGCAATTTATGTTTATTTTAGAAGGTCAAGTAGGGTGGCTGTGCTTTCTCTCTCCCTAATCTCTTTGTATTATATAGGACCTAAAGTGCAGAAGGAGGCTATAAAAATATACATAAGCGCGCGCGCGCGCGCCCACACACGGAGATATATATATATATATATATATATATATATAAGTATTATACATTAACGCAAAGAAAGGTATGGTGCAGTATTATACATTAACGCAAAGAAAGGTATGGTGAGTGCACGTATGGGATTGACCCGGGGGCTGCTTGTGCTTCATCCTCTGGGACAGTGGATTAGTGACTCCGCCTCACACCTCCATTATAGTTTATAACTACTTTTACAGTTGCTTGTGGCTTACTTAACACTCACCCACTAATTACCCATTTTTCTTTTTTGGAAAAAAAAATAATTTAAAAAAATACTACTTACTCCACGGAACAGTAATGCTGGGATCTTGTGTATTAGGTAAATTATCACCCAAATGGTGAAAGAAATATTTTTACTTTCGACATATTCTATTATAAAACACATCTTATGAAGTGTTACTGATATTTTTGTAAGTTTAAATATCGATTCTCAAAAAATATTGTATGTGTTAATGGATATAACACTGGAATCTCTTTATGACATAAATTATTACAAATTTTGCGGAATTGATAATTTTTCATTAGCAAAAATGATTCTTGCAAATGAGTCCCATACATAAAAATGAGTGAATTTTAGTGAACCAGGACCATTGTGCGAAATAATTTTTTATTTTCTACGTACCCACTAAATCTTTCACTAGTCGTCATAGGCATTATGATGAACCAGAATGAATAGATTCGAGTAAGTGTCCACTTTCTGTTTCTATTTGCTTATCATCAAAGATAAGTATTAAAATGCATATCATTTGTATTTTAATCACTTTCTACAGGTCGCACATTCTTTCTTGCTTTATCATATTTATTTATTTGATATAGACTAGAAGATAGAGACATCAATCACTTTCCTGCTCGGTCTTTGCTGCACATTGAGCAAGGCTATCAGCACATAACACTCCTAAATAAACTAATTCCACCCCCACGCACATATATGGACTTGATCTTTGGATGTCGTTGATTACAAATTCATGCAGATAGAGATCTCTCGCCCCTCCGAAAGTTTAGAATAGCGGAGTATAAAACCCTATAGGAGTATAGTGAATTCTTTGGGAAAAAATGATCTCGTGCGTCCAATTTTTATGGATGCTGATAGATCTAGTGACTATATGTTTTATGTAATCATCCGGTCATGAATCTCTTACACACACACACACACACACACATATATTAATTCTCCCATGAATAGAATCTGTGGTCTTTTATACTACAAAAGGCCCTTCCAATGAAGACTAAGCAGGGGAATAAATCTTTTCTAAAAGTAGATTAGTACTGTAAGTTATAAGATTCTCTAGATTACATGCACGACTTAACAAGAAATTTCAAGAATTATAACCCAAGATGTCAAATTGTCGACATCTATCTGTTCTTAATTAACCTCTCTCTAATAGCATTTTCAGTACGTTATATCAGCAAACTGCATTAGGTCAGTGGTATCACAAAACGGACACCGAATTCAAAGAAGAAAAAAAAAAGTCCCCATATCTAAATGGTGCCTCCACGATGCAGAAGATAAAAGGACGTCCAGAATCCTTTCAGATGACCGAAAAAATAGAGGGCAGTATGGTTCAGTGACTTATCTTGATTTTTTCTGTGCTCATTGCCATCACCAAAGAGCTTCTTTGGGCCCACCACTCCGTGTTTTACAAAATAAAAAATATGTATAAATGAAGAACACTTAAATACAGTACTATACAGAGGTGGCAATCAAGCAATGGTTGGAAACGAGATTTTCTAATCAAGATCCAATCATCAGAGGTTTGTAATTGTGGACAGCCCAATTACAGACTGGGATACCACTTTCCCAGAGCAATACCATTTATGAGCAGATAGCAGAATCTACTGGGAAAGCATAATAATACTCCACTCTGTCGGTTTACAAGAGTAACAGAGTTTGAGAAAAGAATGAGAAAAAGTCTAATGTAAGCTGTCTTACCTTTATTATAAATATAATGTTTTTGTGAGTGTCATTTACCTTTTCCAAGAAAATAAAATTATTCTTAAATTAGCATTCGGCAAACATTAACTTGTATCAATAAGTCAAATGAGACTTCTATTTTGAGATGGAGAGTAAAATGGGTGTCAACTATACTTATTAAAATATGTGGACATTGCTAAACACCTAAGAAAATGATGGTTACCAAACTATAAACATTGCCCCAAATGATTGCGTACCAAAGCATTAAGAAATAGTTCAAATAGTGGCACTAGATTGTGAACCATGTATTTTTTGGTAATTTAATTACTGTCCTTTTGAGTTCTTTCTGAAACCAGCCAAATTGAAGTGTTTCATGGCATAAGGTGGGGAAATAGAGTCTAGTACTTAAAAAATTTTAAAGCCTTCACAATCAAACTTTACAGAGGTCATAACACTGTCGCAAGTGTCAAGCCAGACTCAGCCAAAAACTCAATGACTAAAAAAGCCTGATATCGACCACCAAAATAACCAAAGATAAAGGAGTAACAACATGTATTCATCAATGAAAATCAAATTACTATAAGAACTTAATCCATCAGGAAAATGAAAATTTCAGTCCCGGTTATAATGGACACTCAACTGTAAAAAAAAAAAAATTCAACATAGAGGTCAAGAAATAAAGTGAGCGACTTACTTGGTAAGCTCTTTGAGGACACCAAGATGCAAGTCCACGATAAAATGTGAAGGTCTTAACCCGTCTGAATCCGCACTGAGCGCCAAATGCACCACCTTGAAACTGTCCCGCTTAGTAACGTTATTCGCTTCCAAGCTCCATCAAGAGATAATAATAAGTGATCATCTTTGAATTCAGTTGAACAGACATGACTGCACGAGCCTTGTTCAATCATTTTCTCTTCCTTCTCTTTATGTTCTTTTTCACTAAAGTAAAATTTTAGAAAGAAAAAAAAAATCATGAAGAATAATAACATATCTAATCAATGGAAGACACAAAAATTAGAGTTCAAAAGATTGCACGAGCAATTACTGAACAATTGGTAGCTGCATATTTAATAATTAAATAGATAACACAGTCAGCTATCTTCTGACGCTGCACTTTTTCAGCTGCAACCAGTTTCCTAGCTCTACCATAAATACATTTTACATTAGTAAACCAAAAATAAAAATAAAAATAAAAATGCCGACCAACTCTTCAGTCAGCAACTAACAAATGTCCTAAATTTTCTTATGTAACAGAGGGATAAAAAAAGTCATACAAATGACTTGAGAACAATTGTCAAGATCTCTATTAATTTTAATCTAAGAACCAAACTACCAACGTGCATCATCAGCTGTCACTTGGAACTCTTGGATTTCTTCAACTCCTTAGCAGCTGACTTGGCAAGGCTGGAAGGCTTTATGACACTTCTTGGGTTGATTGCCTTTCTAATTTTGAAAACGGTCCATGCAGTTCCTATTGCATGCCCTGCAGCATCAAGCCCCTCAGTTGTTGCCTTGGCCGCTTCTTCTCCATACCTGCACAAACTCAATCCTATTAGCTTATACTTTCAAATTTCATTTTTCAATGAGTTGGTGGCTTAACACCATTAAACATAAAATTTAAAAATATAGAAAAAACAAAGGAAAACAAATGAGGCTTTGTAGCTTGTTTTAGATCAAATCCTTTAGCTTTACCAACCTTGTTTTTTGTGATAAGTAGCTTTACCGACCACCTTGTTGTATTACTAAAACGATAATGACTTACAAAAGCAGTATATTATTAAACAAAACTTTTTAAGTTTTATCCCTCTTGTGCCGTGTTTATCTAAAATATTAAATGTGTAGTACTGTAGTCCTAAAATTCTTCGTCTCTGTTGTTTTCCACTGTTTTACAACAAAAGCTTCAATAGGTGCATCTGACCTGTGGGAGACAAGTCCAGTGGTAACGGTGGATGAGGTAGACATTACATTCTTCCCAGCTACTTCAACGGCATCACAAATCTTGTCTGTTCACATAAAACTTTCTGGATTAGTTCATATAACTACAGATAACCTCTCCTGCCGCTTTATATATATATATATATATATATGTATATATATATATATATAAAGCAACAGGGAGGGGTTATCCGTAGTTAACAGTAAAATCAGGAGGAAACAAAATTGCAAACACACACGAAGTGTATGCCAAGAAAACTAGTATATATAAAGTGCTCTATGATTAATGAAAAACATGCAGTAAAAAATCAAACAACTGATGATCCACACAACATCACCACAGCACAAGACCTATAACATGACCAAAGACTAAATTCCAGTAAGAAATCAAACAATAAATGATCCAGGAAAAACTTTTCACCATCCAAATAATAAAAGGGAAAATAACATGCAACAAATTAAATAACTAAGGATTCAAATTAGCAAGGAGGATATGAGGCAAATAGAAAAAAATTTGAGCAACTAGATTAACCATGTTTGGCAACTCAATCCAAAGCCTTGGAATTGGTATTAAGGCGCAAATTTGAACGAGATTGCAATTCTATGGAATTGAAAACATGCTTCCAATTCCAAGGTTTGGAATTGAGTTGCCAATGCACCCATATTTCAAATTTATGAGTTTATCTACTTACGTATGCAGTCTAGGTACATGTATGGATGTTGTGTATTTGCAAGAAATAAATGTTTTGGTTGACATACTAAATCCATCGAGGGTAGCAAGGACCATTTCCCCGGGCAAGAGACCGAAGAACTTTTTGCCAGCTGTAGAATTTGCAACTGATCTTGTGAAGAATCCAGAAACCTTCACAACCCCAGAGAGAACTCCACCCGCTACTTTTTCTGTCATCTTTGTCACCTTCTTTACCCTACAAGGAACATGAGACCACATAACCATATATACGTAAAGCTCAACTAGAGCTAGATCTAAGAGGAACGATCCAAAATAGGAGATCATTTTCAACATTTCCATTTATAAATAATATCTACTGCGAAATTCCTTTGCCTTTAAAGGTAAAATATACAAGGATATCAGAAACCCCAACAGTCTGTTCTAGATCTGAAAATAACACCAACACTTTGAATAAAGACCACAAGAACAAAGTAGGAGACCTCATTATCTCAGGGAATCATCAATGATGGGTGTGATTATAAATATGAGGTCCTTCAAAATTTAAAACCAGAATCAAAGTCAAATAAAGGTCCGAAAACATTTTGAAACTTCATCGCACTGTAAGTATTGAGTTCCGATGACTGAAATCATTGCCACCACAAACATTTAAATTAAAGACTAATTTCTAGAAATAAAAAATTAAAAATTAAAAATGAATAAATAAATAAATAAATAATCTTAAATTAAAGATAATCTGCTCATTCTTCAAAAAAAATTATTTTAAAAATAAATTGTTCCACAAAAAAATTCACTTTTATTATTAACTAAACATTCATTATATTTAACAGTAAGTAAATACGGCAAAATAATATATGCTTAATGTTTGTAAAATTTTTAAATGCAGACTCTTTTGGTGAAAGCGAGGAGCTAGAACAAATAAAACACCTCTTAATCCTCTTCAAGGTCTCCGGACTGATCTCGCTGTTTGAACCAGGGGCCATCCTCTTCTTCAAAACCTCATCCCCCCATTTTAACCTCTCCACAGTCACATCCCCACACCACAAAATCCCTTTAATCAGCTGCCCCGATCCACAAGCAATGAATTTCGCAGCAATCCCACTATAATCCTCCACATTGGGAGCCAATGTGGTCCAATAAACTTGACATCTCTGCTCCATATCCTCTCTCTTCTCCCCCGATTTCAAGTCTTCCGGCGACAACTCCTTCGCCACCGATCCATTCAACACCTCGATCTTCTTCTCCACTTTCTGCACCGAAAAGCTACAGTAATCCTCCAAAACCTCATCCAATTTCTTCAACACATCCTCTTGCCCTTTCGACGCAAATGTCAACCCATAATTCAACAAAACCTCACTATCATCCCCCTTTTCCTTCGGCGCGCCAAACGAGAAGAAATAATGCGATTGATCGAGCTTGACGGCCGCCTCGTCTCTCGTTAACGGCCATTGGATCTCATTCGCCACTCTCGCAAGCACGGCGACGACATTATTGCCCTGACGGAGCCATAACACGGAGAAGTCGCCGCAAGCGAGTTCCACGCTGTATTGCTTGTCGATTAAATGGAGGATTGCACCCGGGACGGTGATCAGGGTTTCTTCGATGGATTCGGGTGGGGCGGGCGGGGCGGATGGGGCGGGTTGGGATTTATTGTCGGGGCTGTCTGGGAATAAGTTTTCGACGACATCTTTCATGTCGATGGTAGGGTATAGCGAAGATGCTGAAGATGATTTATGAAAGTCAGGGTCGGGGTTAGCATTTGTATCGATATGGGGGTACATTGGGGTACGTGTTGACTTAGGGTTTTCTGATGCCATCGTTGGAAGATTGAAGAGGTAAAAAGCTATCAGAATTCTCATTAAGGTAGAGAATGAGGAAATGATAGGGGAGAAGGCGTCGCGTCGCGTCGCGTGGCATTAAGGTGACACGTGGGAAAGGGGTCGGTAAGTGGGCTGAAATAAAGTAACTGTTTTGGGAGGATCCCGCGCAAGAACCGATAAGCTTCGGACCAGTAACTTGTTCTTCTTGTCGGGAGAGTCTACGACCTGAGTCGTGTTGTTATGTTTTCCAAAAAAAAAGAGTCGTACTGTGATTATGGCAGTTAAATGAGTCAATTTGAATTAAATTTGTTGAGTTTAAATTTGGTCTGTTTAATTAAATTAAAAAAAAATTAATTTGAGTGAGATTTGTGTAATTTAAATGTGTTTTTTATAAAATTTTTAATAAATTGAGCTCAAAATTTTAAAATATTTTTATCGAGTTGATTTATAAATGGCATGAGCTAAAATTTGAAATTAAACGAATTTTGTTAATAAAGTTATGCTAAATTTTAATTAAGTTGAATTCGAGCTTTAAACGAATCTTTGGCTCGTCTAATACCCCTTTTTGTGATCTGATGGCTTATTTTGTGATAATGGTATTTTAATAATTATGTGATATGAATTTTAAAGTATATTATATTTTTCTAATATTTAAAAATATAATATTTGAATATATTTTTTAAATTAAATATAATATTTTAATATTATTTTTATCCCGAAAAGAATGTCACAAGTTTAAATTTTTATTGTTTTGAAAAAAATGTTACAACATGTATAATAATAAAATTATGTGGATTACATTTATAAAAAAAAAATTTATTTGAGAATATTTAAAATTTAAATGGACTAGAATCTTTCTCTATCTTCCTTTTTAATTTACAAATTTTTAGATTATATATTATAGCTTACCACTTCTACTGCTATTTTTTGCTCTTTTTTTTAGTGGATTATTCCACTATTTAAATTTTAATAATATAAAAATAATTTAGATAATTTTTTCATAATTGAACACATTTCTTAATATGGATGAAAAGTCCATCATTATAAAAAATTTGGGATGGAGGGGACATGTCATATAACTATCAAAATGTTGTAAATTTTGTATAATTGAAAAATGCACTAGAAAGATTATGAATGCATTTTCATTTATTTTATATTATCATCGAAAATATTGTAAAATTTGTATGATTGAAAAATATACTAGAAGAATTATGTATATGCTTACGCCCTTTTTATTTATTTGTAATTTAAATTTAATTTGTGAAATGAAGAGAGTAAAACTTTGTACGTGGTCAAACATTACATTCTTTAGGTAGAAGGATTGGATTCTGTTAAGATTTGGTATGAGTAGACGATTTGGATTCTATTAAGATAACCAAAGCTTCACCATAATTGGTTAGGATTCAAATGTCAACCCCCATTCTTGAAAAACATTTTTTAGTCTTTTAATATTTAAAAATAGGGGGAAAAAACTTTTAAAAAGGAGTGAAAGAAATACATATCCTTCTTCCTCAAGTCCTATTCTAATATTTATAATTTTTCAAATATTAAATTTCTTTCTAAAATTTTTACCCCCCTTCGACTTATAGAAAGAAAAAAAAGAAAAAAAGAAGTTACTTATTTTTGTATTACCGGTGACATAATTTGAGATTTGTAAAATTGAAAAGAAAAGAGAGGAAATTGTTTTCTTTTATGTGTTCATAACATTTTTGGTGGAAAGAAAAGAAGGGAAAAGAAGAGAAAAAGAAGGCCACTTTCCGCTTAATGTTGAACGGATTTGCGCAGAGAACATTCTAGCGAATTGGTATACTTTCTAGTTCTAATTTCAACCACGGCACAACAAAACATAAGAGATAACCCTTGTCATCCTCATCGTCATGCAAAACAAATGCTTTTATTTTTGTTTCTTTGTCTTCCAGAATTTGCTGCTCTCAATTACCAAACACAGTAAAAAGATCCAATTGGTGAATTGGATTTGCAGATTGCGTCTTTTCCTTTATCAAATACGACTATTTTTCAATCTGTAAGAACTAAGAATGAGATAAAAAGAAGGTAGTAATTTGGGATTGATATCACTTATATTTATATAATTATTATAATTATAAGAGAAGGTAGAACTCTTTTTTCTGGGCACTTCACCATCGACTTCTCATTATTCTTGCACGGTAATCAGTTGCTTTTCTTCTTGTTGCTTAGAAAAAACATATGGAATAAGGACAAATTAGTACTACATATTGTTTTCTTGTTCTTTTTTTTTCCAAACTCGTGAACAAAAAATGATAAAATATAAATTATACATTCTTTCTTAACTCATGAACACAATAAAGTAAAATATACGACTTTCTTTTCTTTTCTACTATAATCGTCACTTTCTTTTCTTTTCTTTTCCGCGTAAAACTCAACAAGTTAAGCTGATAAACAACAATAGAGAAATAGGGAGTTCATTGGCAGGCAAAAATAAAAAGTAAAACTTGAGCTGATGGGCTTTATTTGAAATAATATTATTTGTCATAAAAAAAAAAATTTCAAATTCATATTAATTCAAATTTATAAATATTCATAATCAACATTCAAAAATCAATAATCAATAATACGTAATATTTTAAAACTGGAGACATTATGCAACTGCTCGAGGACTGCCGGACTATCAATTTAATGACCCACAGTTGGGCTGCCTTCTTGCCACCAAAGAGGCACACTGATGGACATAACCGCTCTTGCAATGCATATCCCATAAGTAACAATAAAAAAACATTATAATATAAAAAAAGTTAATTATTATGAAATAAAACATCATAAAACCTACGGTCGTGTCTCTTAGACTCACTTCAAGTCATACATATAAACTATTACCGTCTTTACCAATCTCTCAGTCCTATCGGATATTGATGATGCTCAAGCAACCAAACAAGTAATTCTCACATTCTTCATTTATGAGTCTATGCTTCAAAGGGTGCTGCAACTCAAATGCTGAGCATTTTCCATCAGTTCAATGGAATAGCTGTGCATCTCCTGCAAAATCTAATTCGTCATGTTAGGAAATCTTTGCAAACTGTTATAAAGAAAAGGGTTAGCCTGAACTACTTTAATAGAAAAATACACATATGATTCATTCTCCCGGTCAAAGTGTTGCCTATAGCTTCTGACTCAATGATTCTTCGAGTAACAGAAACTACAAGCATTGTCTTAGGCATATAATAAACGAAGTCCAATTCCTAGAGCTTTGAACAATTTCAATTCTACTTAAGTCAACTCGTGCACATTTTCCCAGACTGTTATATGGCAGGGGGAAAATGAATCCCAATGATGAGTAAGGGGAGAGTTAGGTAGCAAATAAAGATAAAATGAATAAACACACACACACACATAAAAAACCCGAAGATAAAATATTAGCTTTACATGTCTCGGAAAAGTAACTATAAATAATATAAAGACTAGAGAAACTTTCTGCAAATGCATCTACTTTTATAGAAAATTATATAAGCATGTGGACTGACATACCTTGTATTTTTGTGAAGCGCTCTTTCAATCTTCATCACTGTCATACACAACTGCCAAGCGGCGATGTGTTGTAGGCCTTCTTTTAGGGGAGTCCTCATCTGACTCTATCCCCTTGCCCTTGAGATTTCCTTGGGACCCCTTGGCCTTTTGCCTAGGCTCCTGAATTAATTTCCGCAAAAAAGTAACATGTAAAATTACCATCTGTCAAAGAAGGAAATCAGCTACATATTCCATTGTATGGATTTCCAATTATAGAGAAACTACCAGCCCATAGAATAAGCTGCTTGCATTCAACCACCGAAATAATAATGTTTGCCATATTTTTCATACCATACCACTTGCAGCAAACTAAACAAGCAAACAGGAATATTAACCACTCTCTCCGTCCCAAATTAACTGCCAATTTTTGGATCTTTTGAGTCCAATTGACTATATTTAGAATTAATTTTTGCACACATTTTTCAAAATTATAAGTGGAGTATACACACACACACACACACACACACACACAATTTTTAATTTGAAAAATTATAATCTTGACCAAAAAAATGCCAAAACTGGGCATTTATTTTGGCACAGATGGAGTATTATGTTATTTCATACCTCAGCCTCTTCTTCTGATACGTCATCCACATCTGCGTCCTCTTCATAGACATATTCCTCTTCTTCGTCGTCCAGTTCTGGCTCCTCAGCCGTCCTATGGGGTGGTGACCTTTCCTCTTCCTCCTCCGCATCAGTTTCATACTCAGACTCCTCATCTCTCTCACTTTCCGAAAAATCAACTGGACGCCGAGACGATTTTGGAGCAGGCGCCGATGACTTGCGAGGTATATCTTTGTGCCCCTGAGAGTAAATAATACAAATAGGAACTCAATTTAACAAAAACACCAATTTTTTTTAATTAATGAGTTAAAATTAGAATTCAAATAGCTTGCCCTTTTTGCACTCATGATTCGTTTCTCTGCTCGAGCTTCCCTTTCCATGTCATCATCAATCCGTCGTCGAGGAGCAGAACGTCGAGTTTCATAATAATCTTCATCATCCTAATCAATTGCGGATAACAAAGAAACATTTATAACTTTCATAAGATACAATTTTTTTTTCATTAAAAAAATAGCTACATTGCATTTTCTTAAAAATATGCAAGCCAAAAAAAAAAAAAAAGAGAATTAAAGCTTGCCTCGTCGAGTGCGTCCTCCAAGAAACCTGGAGAAAGTTGGCGCTCCCTGCGTGGAGCATGTGTATACTTCCTGTTAACCTTCTCCTTCTTCCGATTAAGAAGCTCATTAGCTCTAATTGTCTGACTTTCAGCCTATCAAAATGGAAAACATTAGAGAAACAGAATATCATTTGCATTGCAAAGTTCCAAACAAATTCTGCACCGTTAGGAATTATTATTACCCTCTCTTTTTGCTCCTTTTCCCTCTCGGGGTCAATGTCAGTGACACAGTTCTTGACTTTGTAAACCTTTTTATGATGTTTATCAACCATGGCGGTCAATAATCTGTGTGAATTGGATGACAAGGATGTAGGCATAAACTTCATTTTCTGCAAAATTCGCCCTTGCGATTGGAGAATTCCCTACAAAGCGAGTGGGGTAAGATCGTAATTATCAATGAAGTTCATGGTCAGTAATTTATTTGAGCAGCAAACAAAAATAGAAACAGATGCTCACTTTTTCATGTCTAAGGAAAAGGTGTGCTTGATCATGATGTGCATCTTGAACGGAGATGTCAAGAACTTCGTTCCCTATCAGCAATTGTAAGCTCCCATCTGACCATCTCACAAAC
Organism: Pittosporum tobira; assembly: GCA_032359685.1. NCBI lineage: Eukaryota > Viridiplantae > Streptophyta > Magnoliopsida > Apiales > Pittosporaceae > Pittosporum > Pittosporum tobira. Next base: position 23,964 of record JAUMHB010023606.1, read on the forward strand.
CGAGCATTGCTTTCACGCTGTGCAACAAGGAGACGAGATAAATATACAGGTAAAACCTAATTATAAATATCATTAAAAATGTTTTGTGAATATTAATCTGAAATTAAAATTTATTTAAATTAAAATTAAATAAATTTTAATTTCCTACAGGTGATACAGTTTTTTTAATATGCATTCAGGCGTTCGCTTACAGTAATTGTGCCATCAGGTTTTCTGACATTCCTCCATCGCACAATATTGTTGTCCAAGCGAATACGTTTTTTGGATCCAGATTCATCCTTCTCAAGTACGTCCTCTTCAACAATGTATGTCTTGGGATCAAATGGTTTGGGGTCAATGCCCATTATATTAGAGACTTTAATCATGTTCATCTGCAACAAAAGAATATTACTAGGACAGCATTAAAAAATATTTCCATATCCAATGCCGGGCATTTGGACTAGTATTATAGTACATGAAGACAACAATAAAGAATTATTTCTCAGAAAGAAAATTAGTTTGCTAAAAATATCTTGTGCCTTTGTAGCACAGGAAAATACACCCTCTGTCCTAAAGAAAGAGCATTTTTCTCCTTGGCTTATTTTCAAAATAATTTATTAAGGTTTCATAGCACTTACACATTATTTTCTAAAAAAACGTTTTTCAGGAAAACAGCAAAAAACTTGTCTATAGTGTCTTAACCAAACCTTAATCTTGATGAAAAAAGAAAAACCAACCAAAGAAAAAGTTCCCTCCTTTCAGGATTGAGGTAGCCTTTTTTTTTTTTTCAACAAAGAAAGAGAAGATTTTATTATTAAAAAGCATAGATACAACACAGAGCACAATAAGTCCACCTCACTAGAACAAAAGTACTCGAAAAATGAGAGTAATTCCTTAATTACAATGCAAATCCAATAGAAATAACATGGAAGATACAAGAAAACATATGCATATAATAATATCATACTTGAACTCTATAATTGACTCACTCATGTATAAACTTTCTACCACAATGAGCAGGTTCTGAATATGAATTACGTCAAAAAGTAACCGAGTTACCAAGTACCAAGAGTCAAATAAAATTGAAAATCTACGTATATAAGAAGTAAAGCTTTAATTAAATAAAGGGGGAGCAAAAAAAAAACCTTCTCAGGACGAGCTGGAGGAGGACGCAGTGGAATCTCTAGCTCCAAAGGAGGGCCCACTGGCTTCTCCTTATGTTTTGCCTCTCTGTTATTCTCTTCTTCAGACTCGTACTGCTGACCCTCTTCATCAGCTAGCATATCCTCTGGCCTCAGATCTTTCTCATAACTCCCTTCCTCGTCTATAGGGGATCTCTGTAGCAATATGATAGCAATATATCATATATACTACTTACTGTACATACAACATCATAGGCAGCACCATAAATAAAGTAACATAAATAATCGTACGAACGTTATCATGCTCCATGAGATTCTCAACTGCATACTCGGCTGGTTCTTCCTCATCAGAGTCCCCAAACACATCACGGATCTCAGGTGCTGAGTGTGGAATCTGATTCTCATCTTCTTCCTCACCATGTGATCTATGGCCAAAGTCAACATTCCAAAATTAGTCAGCATATTAGAAATTAACAATTGTTACGTAAGGGAAAATAGGAAAATAAAAACAAACAAGCAAGGTCTCCATTATTTCAATGATAACAAAAGGCGAGATATGGAGAGTGGATTTCAGAAACAGATACCAAATCCAGGACATTGGCCCTTTGGTCATCCTATGAGTGAAACTTACAAATTCAATTACGCTATGCTTGGCGGCTAACCAATTCTTGGAATTGGAATTGAGACACAAATTTTAACTAGGTTTCAATTTGATGAGTTGCCAAACATAGCTTTAGCCTTTAGGTAATGTAATATTCACATGATAATTTCAATTTCCTAATTTAATTAAATCAAACTCCAAGATCACTGAAACTCTGAAAATTTATATAGATGAGCATATATTCCTATTAGATGTGGAATAGATCAATATCTGTCATACTTTACTAATATAATAAGATCTAATTTGCTATATGTAAACTACCCCTATGGGATCACTTAGTGTTACCTGGATCGTGGTTTGTTACGGAACACGAAACGTATTCGGGAACATAAACAGGAAACACCTTCCATGGTAACAATAGGGGTATTCTTCTTCAGATAGCCTGGTTGGTAAGTAATATGTTTACCCGGAACATAGTACGCTTGTCAGGCACATGTGTAAATTATCCTACATGTATACCCACAAATATATATATATATATATAGGGGCTACGGATTTATGCATCCACCAGATCTCTTACCATCCATTATAAGACTGAACGGTGGAGATTAATTTTTTTTTAACTCCCTCTGAAGGTTAGAGTGGCGGAGGGAGTATGAAGCCCTAAAGGAGACCCATCATGGAAGGGTGATCTCACCTGTCCAATCTTTTTATGGACGGTGAGATATCTGGTGGGTACGTACTTATACTATGTATATATGTATATGTATATACATGTGTGTATATATATATATATATATATATATATATAGGTATTTGCCACACTTTAATATACGTAGGAAAAATATTATATGTGATAAATAAAATTTTATATTTTCTTTAAAGAAGATTGACCAAATTATAGTACTAGAAAATTTATAGTAACTATTTGTAGGATATTCAATATAATAAAATATATCATCAGTAAACCGTTTTCTACAGAAAACATAATTCATTTTCTTTTTACTACATCGATAACTAAATGGGGACACGGGGGATGAGCACATGCTCATCGTACTAGATGAGCATGGCTATCAAACAACAGTGTTTCACTGTATTTTAGTAAGTAAGTATAGGAAAACGACGTTGTCTCACTATATTGAGTAAGTAAATATAGTGAGACAACTTAGTATTAAAAGTCCCAAAAACAAAACGACGTTGCTAGTATGGAAATTAAACCATCGACCTTGAGGTTCGTCCTCAAGGGCTCAGAATTTTCTAGTCTTTCAATATTTATGCTAGTTGAAATATTCGATATCTGTAGTCCATCATAATTCATAAGAGTGAAACTTAATAATACAAAGTCTAATTTTTATATTAAAATTCTAGATAACAAAATATTAAATCTCGAGTACCCCAATTCTGAAAATAAATTAGGCATCATCAAACGAGTAGATGGAAAGTCTTAGTGATTCAGATCTTACCGAGTCAAAAAGAAGCCTGAAAAGGCATTGAATTTGAAAAAGCAATCTATTTGCGCTGGCAAATTCCTAAATAGGTCTACACTCAATAATTAAGTGTCATAACCCAATATGATGAACAGTGAGATAACATGAGTAAAAACTGATGAATAAGTTAAAGAGTATTAAAAAATTTAGAACAAATGCTTCTCTTTTTTTAGTTTGGCGGGTGAGGGAAAACGATGTAATAATACCTCTGGCTTCTAGCTTGTTCAACTTCCTCGTCATCATTATCAGCATAGTGATTCTCCTCAGATCTTTCCGACCCACTTCCAATAACACCCCTTCCCCTACTTGTTACATCTCTTTGACCATAGACTTCTTCTTTCTCATAGCTCTCTGAATCTTTTCCTTGAATTTCTTCCCTTTGGTCACCAATTTCCTCTTCTGGGGAACTTTGGTCCCTTTCGCCCTCGCTCTCTCCACGATCTTTCTGATCTGGATCATGTAATTCAACATCACTCTCTATTTCAATTTCCCCTTGACCTTCTACTTCAACCTCACCTTCAGCCTCGGGCCCCACCCCTCCATCCCCTTCGTCCTGGTCAGGTGTTGTCACAACAATTACAATGTTAGAATCAAGCAGTTCAACACAACATTGTGAAAAAAGGAAAGAATTTTTACATCGCTTTCCATACTAATGCATGCACTAAAACATCATTTTATCCATCGATTAGCACAGTATGAATGTAGATTACAGGGATTTAGATTCAACCTTCATAAAACAGAAACAGCCACAAAATACAGAATTTAAATAAGCTATTGCCAAACACTATTCCATATAGCCCCGAAAAAACAAATAACCAGCATTAGCCGCTTTATAATATTACAGAACTTCCTTCATATTAACCCCGACCTCCAAAAACCCCAAAAAAATTGTGGAACAAATTACAGCTGAAAAAAATTGCCTCCACCAGTTTAAGTAGCACTTTGAGACGTGTCAAATAAAATGACTGAATGAACAGTTAGCTGGTTAACTTAAAAATCATAAGATTTAACAACACAATAATTTGGGACATGCAAAGAAAGGGAATTTGAATTGTGAAAGGGTGGAACTACCCTATTCTCAACTCATTAATAAATCCAAGATTAACCAGCATAGAGATCCAAATTCAAGTTCACCCAGATACTTATAAATAAACGGTGGGGTGTGTGTGCAAACTATGCGGCATACAGGCAGATACTAAAAATTATGAATTAAACCTAAAATTAAAGGAGTTGGGTAAGAATTATACGGATGCGTAGTCAGGTTGTCGGTTCGATTCGTGCTCCGATTCAACTTCCTCCTCCTCTTCCGACTGGTCGCCGAATAGATTTTGCATCATCTGATGCCTCTTCTCTTCCCCTGCCATTTCCTCTATCGTTCTGTGTCTGAGCGAGTTACCGAATCCAAGCTTGAGCGAGTTAGACGTTCTTCTACAGAGGTTTGTTTCGCTTCTTGTTTATAAGCCCAAATTTTGGCCTTTAAATTGTGACCAAATTTTAATTCAGTCCATTTTGTTTGAATTTCAACGCGTTGCACCCTATAGCGTAAAATATTTTGGACGAAAAAATGTTTTTTTTTTTAATACGATGGATAGAAAAATGGTAATTGTGTTTGTGGCGTAAATATATTGCAAGAGTGCATGACATGAATGACTTCAAATCTTTTAGGACAAAATAGTATATTATGAGTTTATTTTTTCGGTAAGTCTGAGTCTTTTGTTCTATAAATTGACATTTTTATTTTTTAAATTTATTTTAAAAATAGAGCATGTAAATAAATTAATTATTATGATGTCATTGCTATATTCTATTGGACTATTATTCAAAATATGTTTGTAAATATAGTATTTTTGTTATTACTCCGTTTATAAATATATCAATAAAAGTAAAATAAATAGAGTGTTATAATAATACCAATTGCAACAACCATGTACACATTATCAATTGAATTCATTTATTAATCATCTTCCCAGAAGCATGTTAGTATCTAATTTACTATTTTATTTGCCGATTTGATTTGCTTATATTATTAAATAAGATCACAATTTTATTATTAAACAATTAATATATTTGGGTGTCATTTTCATTTATAAGTATGCATAAGTATTCTATTGACCGTTCATAATATTGTATATAAATGGATTCATAAAGTGAATAAGCGTATTTGTATAAATTACAAGTGTTTTTAATTATAAGATTGTCAATAACAATATAGTCATGTCAATATAGCGATTGAAATATTATTTAATTATATTTAAGATTTATTTTTATATCCAACATCATGTTAAATAAAAACAAAATAAAAGAGAATAAACAACAAAATATTAATAAAATTCAAGTTAATCAAGTTCACGATAATATAATCAGAGTTTATGGCTATCAAAGAATAAAAAATATTAATAGCACATTTTATCATTAAAAAATCTATCATCATATAACCATTTAGGGTGGAAGTTGAATTATTATTATTATTATTATTATTATTATTTAATGACTAATGAGTACCTATTAGAGGTAAAAGTTTAACTCACTCAAAATAACAGTTGGAACCTTAATTTTCATTTTCATGTAAGAAAACTACTTTTTGTGAAATGACAAATTGCAGATACAATAATATAATGGATGTAGTTATAGTTTACATGTGGTTCAGTAATTACATTTGGTGTAATATTTTTGTAACAGCAAAACTCAATCGTTATTATTTATATACAACATATCAAATAATAAAGAAGCTTAAAGTTCACTATAATTTTTTTATTCTGTGCTCAAAATTTAAAGATGTCATTCTCTATGTGGATAATACATAATCGCATCCGTAACACCACCAAAAATAATAATATTATATCTTATTTAAATTTTGAAGAATGACAAAAAACTTAATATTTGAAATAGGGAATGTATAGTCTATTTCACTAGAAACATATGAGATACACTCGAAGTTATATTAGTTAATTTAAATCTAGTTACAAATATTAATTTTCTAAATTTATTAAATTTTTTGTCTATAAATAAATGTGCATTGCACAAAATTAAATACATTAGTTTATTTAGACAATATTCTTAATAGTTTAATAAAGCAAAAATATTAATTTGTTTAACAAAAATGTTTATTTTTAAAAGAAATAATTTTACGTTGCACGAGATTAAACTGTGTTGTTGAAATAATTTAATTAGTAATTTAGTTATTTGGGAATTAAAAAGTTATTTTACTATTTCTAAAAGAAGATGATGACTAATATTTATAAATTAAAAAAAAAAGAATGATCTTTCCACAGTATTATCTTTACATGAATAATAAAAGAATTCTTCTAGCACATGAAAAACAGAAAAAGGGCAACATAATAATATCATAATTTTTGTGAAATAACTATTCCTACCCTAGCTGCCCCAGTAATAAAAATGGATAAATCTTAACCCTCTCCAAACCCGATGACACCTACCCGAATATCAGCCCCGCGATCCGGAAGTCCGATTCATGGATCCGACCCTAAGCTAGTTCTACAGTTCGTTGAAATTTCTCACTATTTCGATCACTTCTCTCTCTGCAACACCTCATTTCTCTTTCTGTTTGTCCCCCATCTCCACTGATTCAAACCCTAGAAATTGCCAAATATAAGTCTCCTGCAGGATCGATTCGGAGCTCCAGTGTTAGTCACCTCAATATCTCGGTAAGTCCTCTCATTTTTCTTGCCCTAATTTTGCATTTATTCACATCATTCGCATTGAAAAGACTCAGTTTTTATTAAGTAACTGTCTTTTATAGATTGTATTTTGTGTTGGATTCAGTTAGATGCTTAATATTTATGGATTTAATCCTCGATTCAATTGCTAACTGTACGTGTGTGCGTGTGTGCGCGCAATGGTGTCTCAGTAAATATGTACGCCGTCCATTCCATGGAAAAGGTACAATTTGAAGAATATGCAATTATTAAGGACATACTTTTGTCCATGTTTGTTTAGTGGCGGTGGCCTGAACGTAATTGTCACGTGGCCTGAACGTAATTGTCACGATAAGCTTGAGGACATTTATGTCATTTCATGCTATCGGCAATCAAATGCAACTCCTTTGGAGGAGTGGAGGGAGAGTTAATGTAGTATTTGTGCAATGTTTATATATTTACAAATTCTTGATGGCTGCAAGTTCATCTGTAACATATATGTTTTTCCTGTTAGTTGTCTTGGTTGCTTATGTGATAGTTTGGAAAATGTGCTTAACTTAATGCGTAGCTTAAGGTCATACTTTTGTTAGATGTCACACTTGAAAAGCTACTTAAAACTTCTAGACAGATTCACTATGGAGAGATTTACAAAGATTTGTTGAAACTGTGATTTGGAAGAAGGATCAGTTAACTAAGTGCAGAATCACGATCCAATATTACACTATACATATCATTTCCTAGGACTAGGAATTGTGTGATGTAGTATGTTATCGATACAAACCGATATTAGATATATAGATTTTAGATAGATTCATTAGTTAAAGATTTACAAATTTGCTCACCAATATTTTAAAACTTTGTCAGTAGTTCGAATTAAAAAGAATGTAGGATGACCATGCACAGATTATGGACGTAAGATTTTATATTGGCATACATAAATACAGCTATCAAGAAAAATATTGATATGCTTGAATGTAAATATAATCAAACGGTTACTGTTACTTTTAGAATGAAAGGAGAAGATTTTCTTTAGGAGGACAGTGGTCCTCTAAGGAGGGAAAAGATAAGTGGAGAACCTACAGGGTGTCTGTTCGCTAATTTGATTCAATTAGAAATAACTGCTGAAAATATTACTGTGTATGATATGTCTACATTATGGGTAGTTGTCTTGGATCAAGTAGTAGGTATGAAATACGTATATGGAATATGGGATGCTCAGTAGGAGCGTGTGCAAGTATTTGACATTTATTCGAGCCCCACTTCAATGGAACTTGACTTCAACTAAAATAAATTTAAAATTTGAAATAGTTCATTGTTGCACATGTTATAATATCTAGGTCGCCAATTTCGCCGTTCTGGGACTCAAATGAACTGGAAGTGGGAACGATGTGGGTATCGTATTGGGGTAACCTTGGGCCAGATTATTGCTTATTGGCCAATCTCACTTTTATCGTTTTGACCCAGTAAGTTGAAGCAAACAACCCAAAACCACGCTTATTGCTTAAGCCAAACTAGGCCAATAACCTCAAAAGAGGACGTCCGTCAGCTCCCTACATAGATTTAAAATAGACAGTGGATTGCAGGAGCTCATGATGTCTACAGTAGTCATAAAAGAAACCATGTCCTGAAGCAAGTGAAAGCTAGTCCAAACACTCCAAAATTTATCAAAAACGCACCTCTAGGGGATTTTCCATCCTACCACTCATTAAAGGCCCCAAATCCAGAAATCTTCAAAGAAGAAGCTTCTCTACTTTAGTACTGTTCCCAAACATAGCACTATTATGTTCTGAAACTCTAATTGTGCAAATGTCTATATTCTAACTAGTACTGAATGCTAAAAAAATATTTGTACTACTTTATTTTGAGAACAACCAGCGAGTTAGCTTTATTTACGTTCTAAAAGAATTCCAAAGAATTCCTACCTGTAAGCTTCCATATGAAGTTTACCCTAGCGTAGGTGTTCCAGGCTTCTAGCCTATGTAGCATACCATGTTACCAAATTTGTTCCACTAACAGAAACAATACACATTCCAAGTACACTGCTTTAAAGTCCAAATAGAAAATGAAATTTTGCTTTTCTAGATAATAGAAGATACTCCCTCTGTTTCAAAATATATGAGCGTTTTTTGCATTTTGAAATGTCAATTTAGAACATTTTCAAATCCGAATTTGATATGAATTCATATGATTATAGTCAAATACAAATGTGAAGAACTATAAAGTAGGAGTATTTATGAAAAGTACTCTTTACTTACAGAAAACATTTTGTCAAACTCAAAAAACTTCTTGCTAATTCTGAATTTGAGAATGTTCCTAATTGACTTTTCAAAAGTGAAAAATCATTTATATTCTTGAACTGAGGAAATATTTTGTCACATAAAAAAGTTCATGCTATTTGGCGATGGGCAAAGAAATGAGAATCTCTCTCTCTTTCTCTTATTCTTGTATGCATATTCCTCACACAATAGGAGGTAAATATTATTAAGAGCATTTTTGG
>JAUMHB010023606.1:33425-44270 GCA_032359685.1 Pittosporum tobira
TCTCTCTCTCTTTCTCTTATTCTTGTATGCATATTCCTCACACAATAGGAGGTAAATATTATTAAGAGCATTTTTGGCTTTTGAATAGTCAATTTAGAACATTTTCACATCCAAATGAATTCATTTGATTATACTCAATACAAATGTTGACAATTATGAACTATTTGAAAAAGTACTATTAAGATACAAAATGCAATTTTGTCAAAACTCGAATAAATTAATACCAATATTAAAATTGGAAAGGTTCCTAATTGACCAAAGTCCAAAATGCTTTCATATTCTTGAACAGAGGGAGTGAGAATGTGTGTAATCTCGTTCTTGTGTACACATTACTCACACAATAGGAGTTTAAGATTTGTATTGTGCGATGTCATAATTACTACTTTATTACACACAGTATCAAGCTAAATATATATATATATATATATATATATATATATAGACACTTGTAACTAAGGCCGTTCTCGATTTATTTAGCAAACAAACAAGTGGCTAGGAATGAACGGCAAGTTTTGTAGTTATTATATACTAAATTAGGCTATTTATAAGGAGAGGAGTAAAGTATACCTTATTTGCTGTGACTTAGAGGAGATAAAAACCTCTGATAGTTCCTTGTAAATTGTCGGAAGAGTTCACAGAGGTAACTGAAGGCACGTGGGGTTGGTGATGGATTGACACACTAGTGGGATCACAAATCAGGTAAGCAGGCCTTTTAGTTTGAAGGTGGTAAGTGAATTTAGAAGCGATTTTGAAGCAGTGCTGTCACAGTTCCTAAGTGAATTAAGACCTGGAAACTTGAATTGGTAAGCAATATTCTTGCTTATACTGTTGCAGAAAGATATATGGCCGTGTTTAGCTCACTTTGTCTATTTTGTTTCTTCAGTTTTCTATTTTATTCACTTCACATCTGTTTTTTCATTCATTGGCTTTATTCAGGTTGATCCTTTGAAGTTTGGATCTTTGGGCTGGCGTAATACTTGGCTGTTAAGGAATATAGGATGATCCTGAAAAAGATTTATTTTATTGAAGTTGCTACGGGTTTAAACCTTAGATTGACCCCTTGAGAAGAGTTTTGAAGTTTGAACGTGATTGATTCTTTACTAATTCGTTGGGTCCACCAAAATTTTGCCACTGAGATTTGTAGATCATATTTTTAATGCCTGGCAACGAAGCTGGAGACAGGGTTCACAATTTTTTTGCACAAGACAACTTGTCCCAGAGCCAGCATCATTCACAGGTTGCAGACGGGAACTGGCCGGTGCTAAATACCAATCCATGGGTTGGTAGGCATGGGCAAATTGATTTACTGGGTTCCGATCAGAAAAATTACAATCCACAACAATCAGGTATCAGTGGTCTAACTACTTAGATGACCTTTTTTTTTTTTCCTTTCTTTTCTCTTTTTTAAACGTTAACCGGCTTTTATTGCTATACTTCTTGTGTCCCACTTCAGTAACAACTTTCCTTTTTGGGATGTTCCAAATTGAATGTCAAATCTAATTTATCATTGTAGGCATGGAAACAAAAGAAAATTGGGCCTACCAAATGTTGTAGGGTTTGTGTTGCAAATGTACAATTGATAAAATGCGAACTAATATTTGCGCTGCTTGTAGCTCCACTTAAAATGAAATGGAAAGAGGATAGGTTTATCATATATTATTCCTTATATGTTGATTACATTGTACTACCTCTGTTTCAAAGCACTGTATAAGAACATTATTGACTTTTGAATGTTGATTTTGAACATTTTCAAATTCAAATTAACATGAATCTATTTCAGTTTTGAAGAAATTGTTTTTTGCAACTAATAGTATTTTTCAAATAATTCAAGATTTTCACAATTGTAATCAAATAAATTCATGTAATTGTAAATTTAAAAATGTTAGAAGTCAACTTTTTAAAGTCAATAATGCTCTTTATTTTGACACTGAGGGAGTATTTTTATCCCTTAAGTTTATATGAGGGTAAAGATGTTATGGAATACTCATTTCAGTTATGGTTAGAATGTTTAGCTCACCACCTTTCAATCACTTGTGGCCTTTTCTTCTAGCATACACAGATCTTGAGAGAGGCCACGACAGTCATTCTCTGCAGGTGCCACATGGGTTGAATTCAACACATCGAACATTAAGGCCCGAATTGGCTACAAGTCAGTCTCATCACCAACACCAAGATTTGGATGGTTATATGTATGGACGTCAGATTTTCCAAAATAGGCCAGACGAAGCAAACTTTTTGGGTCTGGATACAGATTCTGATCGGAATAATTTGATTGAGAGAGGCTTATCTACATATGTACCATCGCAAGGAAGTGGTCTTGAGCATCCTACAACTTCTGGAAGGTTGGAGGCTTCTGAATCTCCTGTTGGTTTTGACTTTTTGGGCAGTCAACAGCAAATGAGCAGCCAGCATCATGGGATGGTGCAATCTTTACCACATCAGCAGTCTGGATTTAGTGATATGCAACAATTGCAGCAACAAGTCATGTTCAGGAAGATGCAAGAGCTTCAAAGGCAGAAGGAACTTCGGCAACTAGATGCAAGGCAGCAGAATTCAGCAAATCAGGTTACCTCGTTTGCCAGACAGGCATCTGGCAACCAATCACATGCGCTTTTTAATGGCACTCAAATTTCTAATGCATCTAATTACCCTTGGGTAGCTGAGCATACGGCAGGAAACATAAACTGGCTTCAACGTACTTCTCCTGCTATACAAGGATCTTCTAATGGAGTTGTGTTTTCTCCTGAGCAAGGTCAGGCATTACGCTCGATGAATTTTGTCCATCAGCAGGTTGATCAATCTCTATATGGAGTTCCTATTTCAAGCTCGAGGGGCAGCTCAAACCAATATCCTCATATTGCAACGGATAATCCTCCACAGCAAATGGCAACTTGTAGCAATTCTTTCGAAGGTAATCAATATGCTGTATTACCAGAACAGGTTAGCATGCAAGATGGGACCTTAATTAGCCAACAAGGTTTTCAAGGTAAAGACTTGTTTGGACATACTTCTGATCAAGGTTTACATTGTGGTATAAATATGGAAAAACTTCAGCAACTGAATCCCCTGCAAAGGAGTGTACCTGTTAAGAAATTTCAAGGGAGGCAGGATATAGTTGGTCCATCAGAAATATTACAGGATAAAGCATCTATGCAAACGGCTTCTTCTCAAAATTCAGTTGGCCTAGATCCTACTGAAGAAAAGATTTTGTTTGGCTCTGATGATGGTAACATATGGGATGCATTTGGCACGAACGCTGACATATGTGGTGGGGCCTCAATATTAGATGGTACAGGATTTATGAATGGGCTCCCGTCTATTCAGAGTGGCAGTTGGAGTGCACTTATGCAGTCTGCTGTTGCGGAGACTTCTAGTAGCGATGTAGGGCTTCAGGAAGAATCAGCTGGTGTGAGTTTTCAGAATCTTGATTGTCCTATTGGGAATCATCAACCTTCAACGTATAATGAATCCAGAAAAAGTCATACCGGTGTGGACGATAATAATTTGCAGGTATCTTCAGCATTTAGTTTTAGATATGTTCCCCCATCTGGTGATACCAGTTTGAAAAATAACTATCGTAGTGCCCAAGGATTCCAGCAATTCGGACAAAAAATCTCACAAGACCATGGTCAGAAACTGCAGGATAATTCTTCTCAAAGACCCAGCCCTCAGTTCCCAGCAGGAGGAAGTAAGTGGCTAAATCGTGGGAATCAGAGTTTTGGAAATGATTTTCATTCTATGGATGCAAATATGAATGGTAATAGTATTTCAAGTCATTGGACTCCTCAGCAGAGTGGATCTAGTCAGCCATCCAGTAAAACAAAAAACTTGGATGCTACTGAACCTGTACCATCCCGTGGGGATGCATCATTTGATATTAATGAAAATGAAAATTCAATGCAGACATCCCAGAAGAATGATCAGGACCGAGTTATGCATGAGAAAGTGAGTCATAACGATGAAGTATGGAAAGTTAATTCTAGACCTGATTTGGCTGTCGAATTGGATCAGGTAAGATCTACCATGGGAAGTCCACAGGTGCGCAAAGAGGGATCTAGCCTGCAAAATGCTGCTGCACTACCAAATTCAAGCAATACAAGGGCCCGCGAGGAAATTAGTTCATTTATTCAAAATAGTCATCACCTTAACAATTGGAACCATGTTGATTCCTCAGTAAAATTTAGAGGAAGTGATCACTTCGGAAAATCTCAGCATCCTCTCAACAGAGGCGCTCAGCTTGTGAAGTCGTCATTGCATAGCTCTGAAAAGGAGGAAGTTAAGATGCATGAGATGGGCAATTATAATAAAAGGAACCTCAATGAGTCACGGAGTCAGGTAGGTGGGAAGCAAAAGTCGTCCAATCAGGCTGGCCGCAAAACCTCCGGCCCTCGAAAATTTCAGTATCACCCTATGGGAAACTTGGATGAGGATGTTGAGCCTTCTAATCGAATGAGGCAGACTACCAACTCACAGGCCATGTCTTTGCACAACTCTGAAATATTTAAAAGTCAAGATCAAGGGTTCTTAGCGCAGTCAAAGCTTTTTAGTCAGGTTCCACAAAGTGCTACTGAAATGGGAAAGGTGAATTATTGGTTTTATTTTGTGTATTTATGGTGAGATAGGTGTATACCCATTCCTTAGTGAGTTAATTCTTTGGTTGGATAATAATGTAAATGCTGTCTATCTACAGGGGCAATTATCTGATTGTCAAGGAGACACTAATAAAGTATTAGATGACGTACCTTCGAGGGGCACTCTGCCTGGTTATGGCAATAATGTATCTGTTCCATTCGACAGATCTGTTGGCATGATCACATCGAACAAGTCGTCTCATTCGAGGTAAAAGAGAAATAGTTAAAATTTCTCCTTTCTTTAAGATATAAGAAAACCTTCAACATTTTTTGAACCTGTCAACTTGAGTCTTCTTTATCATTTGCTGAGATGCGCATGTTGCTATAATATCTTATGGCTTATATCTTATGCTATAATAATTCTCAGTTTTAATTTCTGATGTGTATTTTGTATTAGAAGTCACTTTTAAGTTTGTCACGGCACTTAACTTTTAGCTTAACACCTTGCACCTCTTCGTCACCTCTAGGATACTCTTTTACCCATTGCATGCTTTGACGACTTCTGTTCACTGCAGTCAAAATATGCTGGAGCTCCTACACAAGGTGGATCAATCAAAGGAGCATGGCAAACTGATGCACTTTGGCTCTTCTGACCGCAATCATTTATCCAGAACGACTGAAGCAGAAAATTCTGAAGGATCTGGTGGTCGCCTCCAGCGAAGTCAGTCCTCTGCCTCTCAAAGTTTTGGCTTACAACTGGCCCCTCCATCACAGGGGCTGCCTGTTTCGAACCATGTTTCTATGAGTCCCTCGCGGACATTCAATTCTTCTTTTTCGACCCAGGCAACTTCTGATAGAGAAATGAGTCATATAAAATTGGGGTCCACCGACTTAAGTCAATCTTTGCCTTCTGCTCATGAAAGATCTCAAGGAGAATCGAAGAACAATAGACATAGTATTCCTGGACAAACTTCCGGTGATGCATCACCGCATAAAATGCAGGGAAACTTCTCCTCACCCTTTGGTTCTGGTTTTCCTTGTCCAAAAAGTCAACTTCAAAGTCAATTCATGGCTAAAGCAAGAGGACAAGGATCCATGAATCAGTCAATTGATGTGCCTTTTGATAAACCTGCTTTCCCCCCCAAACAGGACGATTACGCTTGTAATAGGCTTACTGGTCATTTTGCAGAAACTTCTTTACCTCCAGCTGCCGGTGCTTCATATGATAATAATGGTACTTCATCTGCAAACATTTCCCGACCAACTGCGATCAACCATCCTCGTGAAAGAGCCACAGCTGCAAAAATCTCAGGCGGGGAGGTGTCGTCAGTTTCTCAGCCTTTTACTACTACTGGCATTTCTCAGCAGGGCACCTTTCCAAAAATATCGCCTAATATGTGGACAAATATTTCTGCTCAGCAACAACCTTTAGGTGCACAGGCTCTGCAGGTCCAGCCAAGACTTTCTCAGTCTCATCAATCAGATACTGTGGATTCAACTTCATCTGCTCTGCGAAATCTAGAGGATAATTCTAAAATGAGGGGCATTATACCATCTGAGTTAAGTGCGAGTTCCTTGCATTCTCAAGGTTTTGTTTATGGAGAAGAGCAACCGGCAAAGGAAAACCCTTCAAATGCTGCTTCAACTCAGAGAGACTTTGAAGCCTTTGGGCGAACTCTGAAACCAAGTAACTTTCAACAAAATTACTCCTTACTGAATCAAATGCAGGCCATGAAAAATGTGGAGACTGACCCAAGTAATAGGGACTTGAAAAGACTGAAAGGACCCAGTAATATTCTGCTTGCAGAGGAAGTTGCTTCCAAGTCAGGGCCGCCAAATGAGAGCAATGTGATGGTGGAAGATGCAATAGTTTCAAGCTCCACTATTCCACCTAGAGATCCCAAAATGTTAAGCTTCTCTGGAACAAATGCCTCTTCTTCTCAAATTGGAAACTTGCATTATCAGGACATGCATTTATTCATTCCGAATGAGTCCCAAAATAACCTTCGTAGCAATAGTACAGCCTCTATTAGGGTTGAACACCCTAAGATCAGTCCACAGATGGCACCATCTTGGTTTAATAAGTATGGAACCCTAATGAAAGGGCAGATGCTGCAAATGTATGGTGCTCAGAAAGCTGACATTGTAAAGACTGCAGAACAATCGTTCACCTTGGGGAAGCCTTCTAGAAGTTTGCATACACAAAACTCAATGGATCATGTAAATCCTGCGGATGATACAAATCCGATTGGAAATAGTGGGCCAAACCCAATCCAAGTGTCACTGGCAACTGAACAGTTCTATTCACCCCAGTCATTGCTGCCTCTGGAGAATGTAGGTCAACAAAAGGTTGTGGCTTTGAGACCGAAGAAGCGCAAGAATGCTACATCCGAGCTTCAACCTTGGCACAAAGAAGTGTCACAAGGTTCCCGGAATCTCCAGAGTATCAGGTGGTTTGAACTTTTGGAATAAACAGCAAGTACCCCTTTATATATGTATATGCTTCCCAAACTTTTGTTCATTCCCTCCTTTCCGTATCAGTTCTCTGCGCTTGTGGGTGTAGCCTGGATTTAAAAACGTGTTGGACACATTTATATATCATATTTCCAACATATATTTACATATTCAGCTACCTAAATAATTAAAAAACTAATTATGTATATATTTATTCTTCAGTATGTCTTAAAGTACATGCCACTTTGAAGTGAGAGGGGACATAACTAAAATGAGTGATGGGTTTACTTATGTTTATCCTTTCCTGTAATTAATAAAGTTCTGTTACCTAGTGTTTACTAATGGACAATAATTTTCATTGTTTGTAGCATTGCGGAAGCAGAGTGGTCCAAATCAGCAAACCGACTGAGTGAAAAGGTGTGCTGTTGTCACCCTCTTTTATTTTATTTATTTATTTAATTATTTCATGGCTTTCCTGTTGCATATGTATCTCGTAGTTTTTATGTCTTATTTGTTGTAACAGGTTGAAGATGACACTGACCCAACTGACGATGGGCTACAAATGCCTAGAGCAAGAAGACGGCTTATATCGACAACACAATTAATGCAGCAACTTTTTCGAGCTCCTCCAGCACCTATTCTCTCCGCAGATGCAAGTTTGAACTATGGGACCATGGCTTATTTTGGTGCTAGACTAGCATTAGGTGATGCATCCAGCCTAGTTTCTTGCTTGAAAAGTAATTCTGACATGCCTCACCATGAAGAAAATTTGTAAGTAGAACTGCTTTGAATTTATAGCGAGTTTGTGCAAGATTACGTGTTACTTGTTAATTAAGAGTGAATATTCTGCCCAAAATAATCTGTTTTATTTTCTTTTCTTTTTTTTTTGGGTAGCCAAGCGGATAAGTGCAAAACATCTGATGTAATTGGTGACCAGCATCTTTCACGAGTTGTGGAAGACTTAATGGGCAGAGCAAATAAGCTAGAGAATGAGTTCTTGAGGTAGTACTTCAATGACATTTTTTATTTTCAAGAGTACGATTTGCAAACATTAAGAATATATTTTCATTCCATGTCTTCCCTTAAAAATAACTCCCTTCCGCCATCAAAAGGTGGGTCAGGTGCTAAAAGTTTGTCATCAAAGGGATGACTTAAAGCACTACTCCCTCTGTTCCGTTTTACGTGTCTTTTTAGAGGAAACAATTGTTTAGAAGTTTTACTCCAATAAGATTTTTCCTTTATTTCTCTCTCCTTGTCTTTGTAAAGACACTATTGATATTTTATACCATTCTACTCAAATCAATGGAGCAATAATTGATTTTCTTAATCCATGTGCATGCCTCTAAAAAGACACTTAAAAAGGAGTGGAGGGAGTAAAGAAATTTGCAATAGAAGGATGGATCAGATATAGTTACTGGTCCAATTACTAGACTTAGCCTTATAGAAAATTATCTCAATAAATTAATAGGTCAACTCTCAACATGGACTGTTGGTTACTGGTCCAGTAATATTTGGATTTCTGTTATTATATGTAGGATTTGAACTTGTCCTGAGTACTGGGAAGTGGGAAGTTTTTTGAGGCAATGTTCCTGACTTACTAATTTGTTATTACAAATACTACCTCCGTTACAACATATAAGAGTATTATTGACTTCTGAATGTTGATTTTTGACATTTTAAAATTTAAATTTACCCCTAAACATAATCAGTGATTAGCTAGTAGCAGCAACGTGATAATTAAATTTTGATAGGCACATTCTAGGATATTGTGTCATTTATAGTAAATAAATTGGTACTCTTTTCAAGGAACAAAAATATATTACAAAAGGGACTCTTTTTGTGAACGTCGAAGTGATTGCCCTTTTTCTGTGGTTGTGGTTGGAGGAGAGTGTAGGAAAGGAAAAAGGTGAGAGACAGCAGGTGGCGGAGCAACGAGGGGGGGTTTTGTTTGTGTTGGTTGTGGGGGGGGTGGGTGGGGGTTATGTTTGTTGTTTGTTGTGTGTTTTGCAGTTGGGAAATAAGTGAAAATGTGGCATGCTCTAGGACATTGCAAGTTTTTTGCTTCTTGTTAATTAATTCTCTTATTTATCATATCAAGTTTCCGTTTATGATGCAGATTGGACAAGAGGGCTTCGATGTTGGATTTAAGAGTGGACGCTCAAGATTTAGAGAAATTTTCTGTGATCAATCGTTTCGCCAAGTTTCATGGCCACCGGGGTCCAGTGGACGGGACCGAGACCTCATCATCTTCCAATGCAGCTGCAAGTGCTCAGAGATATGTTACTGCAGTTCCATTGCCTGGGAATCTACCCGATAGGGTACAATGTCTTTCACTATGACATCATTGAATCAATTAATTTTCCCATTTTTATCTAGCTGTATATTAGCATACTCCTGTTCTGCCCTCATCTATTTTGTTGTTAGCTATATTCCGGCACTTGCAACAACACAGTAGAACCACACAAATGGAAATTCGGGATAAGAATGGAAAGTAGTTTGTCTCCTTGAAAGTTTTGGAGGCTGTGTTTGGTTTTTTACATTGTTAGGCCATGGATGCCATTCTTGAGAAATATAAATTCGGTTCATGCACATCTGTAAAATTTGAAGGAAATTGGGTTGCCCCATCATTTTTCTTGGTAATGGGGCTAATATAAGAGTTCATTAATGTTTCTATGACTTCTATACCAGGGTTTGTAGCATGTTAAATTGCCAGAAGTTTGGGACTTTGAGGGCTACTTGCTATTATTTTATTACTATGTCACATATTACTCCGTTTTACAAAAAACCTCATTTGTTAATTTTGCAAGCGTGTAATCCGTACAACCAGACAATATAGTATTAAAATAAAAATGCCACGTCACCCAAGTGGCAAATACTGATGCTTTAGCAGCGCAAGCTTTTTTCCAGGGACAGCTTCATAACTTTGTAATGTAAATTGAGATATATTTGACTCGTTAAAATTAAGACTAAAATTACTCTTCTTATATTTGGAAAGATTATTGTCCTGGACTTCCTAGACAGCTTGTAACATAAGCGTCTCAATGTGACTAGAAGTTCTCATTATGTTTCAAAATTAGAGTTCATCAAAATTAGAATTGTTCATAGACTATTTTTGCCAATTTGCAAAATTTAAGAATTCCAAATGAATATTAATTGTTTTGTTTTAGTACAAGTCATTATAATTATTATAAACGAATTGGTAAATTCTACTTGTTTGGAGAAAATTAAGGAGTCTACAAAGAAGATACACCAATACATATGTTTAGAACCAACTTAGAGCCAAAAGCTTAAACTATAAGGTCTAGGATTCATTCATGTATATTAATCATACTATATATATATATATTAATCATTCTCACTTCTGATATTTTATGAGAACGCAACCTGCTTGATCAAAGGGCTGAAAGGAACAGACTTCCATTGAATACATACTAATGTAATGAGAATGTGAAACAAAAAATGAAAAATTCAATATAGAAAGGACAGAGCATATGGATTATCAACTTCACTGCCAATTTCTGTGTCTCAAAGAACAATGTAATGACTTTCCATGTGATGGATGTTCTTCATCGGTATCTTTCTTGCTTGCTCCAGAAAGCAGCCTCAAACAAGGTTTACATGCATTTCTTCACCAACCAAAGCAAATATTTCATCCACCCTGCCAAAAAAAGTTTATACGATTTAACAAACAGTTCATTACCACCAGGAACTCAATTTAGTACGCAAAAGCAAGATGCATGTGTGTGTGTGTGTGTGTGTGTGAGAGAGAGAGGAAGCGAAAGAGGGGGGGGGGGGGGGGGGGAAATTACGCCCGGTACCA
>JAUMHB010023607.1:0-25058 GCA_032359685.1 Pittosporum tobira
ATCTTGCAAAGAAGACTTCTCCTATAGAATATGGTTTTGTAAATGTACTTTGCAAGTTTTGTATGAATGTATAATATGTGTTTAGAATTATTTCGTTAATGATAAAAAATAAAAATAACTATTACCTGAATGTTCCTTGTATTACCACTTGAATTCTCTTGCAAAATAGCTTGGTAACACTCTAGAATTACTTTCAAGAATTTTATAATATCAAGGAAGTACTCAATATATAATGGAGTAAGGTGTGAAAAATATTTCTTTCAAGACCACCTATTTATACTAAAAATTTTGCCAACATTCTCCAAGAAGCTTTCCCAAGAAAATAATTTATCCGAAAATTTCAAAATACTTTTTTGAAAAATTGTTTATGAAAACAAAATTTCATCTCATGTTTTTTGGAAAATAATAATAAGATCAAAACTTCATCTCATACTTTTTAAAAAATTATCATAAAATACAAAAACTTAATTTCATACTTTAAAAAAAAAAATAATATGACCAAAATCTTCATTCAACAATTTGAATCCTTACCTGTGAATCTTTCTATACCAAGCGTCTCTTATACTCCAACCCTCGTGAATCAAATTGCATAGCTATTTTATTTGCAGCGATTTCCACCACTCAATCATATCAAAAATTTTACACTTACTCAAATACATATTACTCCCAATCGTCCATCATTATACTTATCACAAATCAGTCATTTACTAATTAAAGTTCATACCCTACTAGTATGACATCTTTTCTACTAATAATTCTTCAACCACTTCATAAGCATCATGTACAGTAAATTTAATAATTTATCCACTGACTCCTACAATTATTTCTTATCTGACAGCTATGCTATATCTTAATTACCTTCATATATATAGCTATACCACACTTTAAAATAATAGTAGCATGTTTGATAATTGTTTCCAATACTTTTACAGATATTTAAAATTACTGACACTGATCGTAGAAAATTATTTATCGGATACATCAACATCAAGTATATATATATATATCTATATACAATTATTCATACTACTGTTGCAATATTTGTCGGAGTAATAATATAGTGGAAAATGACAGACCAATAATTATTAACCATTAAGTTTTACAGCATCTCAAAAGTCGTTCGACGAATATTAGAGGAATTCACACGTTTTCCGTTGTGGGGTGTACAAATACTTTGTGGCGCATAGTACGAGAAAAAAAATTCTCTAACTTTAACGTTGACATTCTTTTTGTCAGAAACCAATATTTGCATTTAGCACTCTACAATTTATTTTATCCATAAAATACCATACTGTTAAAGATAAATAAATTTCATAATATGTTGAAAATATTGGGTTCTTACAATTTTTCAATTTTTTATTCACAAAAAAAAAATCTTTTTCAATATCAGTAATATAAAATGTTGACATTGTTAAATATTATAATTCTACATTGGAGGTACAGTAATATACTATTATATAGGCATGACAAATGGATGGTTAAGGATGAATTTGAATTTGAATAAAAATAAAAGAATTTAGATCTATTTGGATTGGATTAAATGAATTAAATTTTATATGACGGCTAAATAGAGGGATATATATGGATAATGATGGATATTAATAACCTATTTTAACCTTAAATTTCATACATTATTTTTTTGTATGTTTATTGAAAATATATTAATATACCCCTTATTGGAAAGCTCTCAAAGTAATGGATTTGATGGTGTAAAATTTTTATAATTCTCATTTCGTTTGAGTCTTGAAAATGTAGGAAAAAAAAGAAAAGGAAAAGAAAAAAAAAGTCTATAGAAAAACACCACATGACAGCAACTTGTTGTATGATGAATCTGATATTTACTCATTTTGCTAAGTTAGTATTCTCCTAAATTAATGATTATGTAAGTTACTTATAAATTATATGTATTTAACTACACATATAATTAATATATATTAATTGATTCAATCATTAACTATTCAATTAAATTTATTTAATTTATAAAATTATTTAACTCAATTTATTTATAAATCTCTCTAAATAATTTTAATTCATATTCATTTAATATTAAATTATTTTGAACATTTATTAAATTGTCATATATTTTGTCATGCATGCTATTATATTACCAGCCATAGCTGATCGCATGTATTAGTAATGTACTGTTTTTGTCTTTTGGTCATCAATTAAGGGCAGTTGCGGCATCAATCCATTGATTCTTACGATGATAAGTCTTGTCATAATGTCAATCTTCATACTGTTAGATAATATTATAATCCTGATCTTACCCGTAAAGCAAGATTAGTAAAATAATTAACTTGTCGGTCAGAATATTATTATTTTAAACTCAATTTCCAGGTTCATGATGCTCTTAGGAATATAATTACTACAGTTGCCGTCACATTATTATATTTTTGGGTAATGATAACAGCTAAGCATGCTAAGCATATAATATTATAGTTGACTGATTTTTCGCAAGTATTCCATCCTATTAGCGATTAGAAAGATGATTATAATATTAATTTCGAGATAGCAAGAATCACATGGGCCGATGGGCGGTTCAAACAATGAGTTTCAAATTTTCGCTAGAAACTTCATGCAGCTAGGTTGATAGACCCGTAGTACTGTTATTATATTTCCAGTTGTGGGGTGGGGGGAACCTTGATCTTTACAAGACGCAACTTGCCATAGACCAATAAGCTCGGAGAAAGTATGCAACTATATATTATCATATTCAGACGGTTGACCGATGAATCATTAATCTTGCAAGAAATATAAGAACGTACTATTACAACTTGTTTTCATCTTATATATTGGACTGAAAACCACCCGAAGCTTGCTGGAAATTTAGAAAGAAACCATGGAGGAGCTTGTTTCCGGCTGGTTTAACGTACAAGATGTGCCTAGTAGTTTCGTATTTCCACAGGAAGACAGACCAGGTAAGTTCCCCATTCCAGTAGGCGATACTATTTCAGTTATTGACCTGGGAAAATCCATGGATGCAGAACAAATGAACACAAGTAAGCATATTATTGAAGCTGGTCAGGAATTTGGAATCTTCCAGGTAATTAATTAGTTCATTTCCATTTTGCCTTGAAAATTGAAATTGATTTAACTTCAGTTCTACTCTCCCCGCACTCTTTCAGAGAATTTTGTGTTAGTAACCATTATAATTTTTTTCTGGAACAGGTGATAAATCATGGAGTCCCAGAACATATAATAAGTGATGCGATGAAAGTATTCGATGAGTTTTTTGACATGCCTGTCGAGGATAAGGCAAGTACTATTCGGAGTAAAAATGGTTGGGTTTACACTCACAGCACTAATTTCACCAAAGATGGGGTTCATTTGTGGAGGGATAATATGAAACACCCTTGTCATCCTTTGGAGGAATGCATGCAACGGTGGCCTGAAAAGCCAGCGAGATATAGGTAACTATTACTGACTAACCCTATATAGACGCAATTATCTTTCAGAAATTTTTATTCATATCAGAAGTCATGGTGTGAGTTACCAATTGGCGAATATTACATGTTTTTCAGAGAGGTGGTTGCAAAATATTTAGCAGAAGTAAGGAAGTTGAGTTTGAGGATTCTGGAGCTTATTTCCCAAGGTTTGGGACTTGAACCGGGGTACTTCGATGAATTAAGCGAAGCTCAATTACTGTCGGCGAATAGTTATCCGCCATGCCCGGATCCAAGTTTAACATTGGGAATATTAAGACACTTAGACCCTAGCCTCATAACCATTCTCTACCAAGGGGACGTGTCCGGGCTTCAAGTGATCAAGGATGGGCAGTGGATTGGTGTTGATGCTGTGCCTAATGCATTCGTTGTTAACATAGGGAACCAGCTTGAGGTAACATTTCTGTCCTAGCTTTTGGACAAAACTAACATTGATAACAGTTATATTATTCCCTCTGTTCCAGAGAAATATTCACATTTATTTCAAAGAAAAAAAAAAATTGCTTCACAAAAAGGTTCCATCTATGTTGTTGCACAGTCCTTGTTTTGTTATTCATCTATCCTGAAAACGAATAACATGCGCGTAAGGGATCAACACAAATTAAGGTCTGTGCAAGTGCACAGTACTCCCTATATTTATTTGAGTATTAAATGAAGGTGAGTTTTTTTTTTTTTTGCGGGTGCAGGTTATCAGTAACGGGAAGTTGAGAAGTCCTGAACATCGAGTAGTGACAAATTCAAGTAAAGGTAGGATAAGTATTGCAGTCTTCATTAATCCTTCTCCGAGTTGCATCGTAGAACCTGCAAGAGTTTTGGTTAATGAACTCAATCCCCCGCGCTATAAACCCACACTGTACAAAGAGTTTGTTTACACGTCTAAAGCCTTCGGTCCTCACACCGAGAGTATGCAACGCGGCACTAACTAGTGATGGCATACATCATATGATTTTTATTTTTGTTTTTATTTATTTATTTATTTTGTGTTCCAGGGGTTTTGTTTTGGGAGGCGGGCAAAGAAGGGTTGAGTGTTGTTCATGTTATATTTTTGTTAATTAAGAGCCAACTTCTCCCGTACAAAATATTAGAATTTATATAAAAATATACTTAAACAATAAACATAATATAAAAAAAAGTCATATATTAAATAATATAAGAATAAAACTATATTAATATAAATTAATAATTAGAGAGTTCATATGAAATCTTATATAGACATACTTAACTTGAAGACTAAGTTTACTTGTGGGCTAGGAACCTTCTCTTATTCTAAGATAAAAACTCATTAATTCTATAATACCGTAAATACTATAATATTAATACCATAAATACTAGAATATTAATATTAATAATATTAATATTCTCTAATATCTCCACTCAAGCTAAAAGTCTTATAGAATGACCTTTTAACTTGTTACATAATATAAACCCAACCTACTAAAACCAATAACCATAGTAGATAATGAGTGAATCGAGGAAAACGAGCAAAACAAGCAAACGAGCAAATGAGCAAAACAAGTGAGCAAAATATCGAAGCAATATCAAGCAGGAACTATGGTTTGTCCCACAATCCCTTTGATGTATACGAGATAAGCAAAATAATCCATATAATCAGCAGCAATAGTTGAACGAGCAAAATTCTTGAATTTCTCCAAAATCCAAAACACCAAAATAATCATAATCATTCTCCAAAATTTTTTAGGGTTAGAATTTTGGACGGAAAGATCAGTAACAATAGCGGCAATGGAAGCGGCTAGAGTTTATGATAGGCTATGAATACCATATTAGAGTTTATATAAAAATATAAACAACAAAGATAATATAAGAGGAAGTCATATATTAAACAAAATAAGAATAAAACTATATTAATATAACTTAAAGAATTAGAGAGTATGTATGAGGCTTTATATATACATACTTAACTTGAGAACCAACTTATTTGTGAGCCAAGTAACCTCCTCTTATTTTAAGACGAAAACTAATTAATTCCAATACCATAAATACTATAATATTAATAATAATAATATTAATATTCTTTAACACAAAAAATTCTTTATCGACTAATCCTAAAATTAATCTCTCAGTAATTGTCTTCACTCAGGATTTTAAGAGAAAATCATAGGATCAATATAATATATAAATAGAAAACATCCAGTCTATTCTTTCAGTTTTGGTTCATTTATAGCGGGTTGATTCATTGTTATTTATTTTAAATTTTTAATCGGTCAAGTTGCCATCAAACTCAGTTGACTACTAATAAATTACATACTAATTATATTAGCCTTTTCATATGAATCTTAAATCAATATATTATATTGATAACAAACATTGAGTTTGTTTGTATGAGTCAAACTAATTTTTTTGTTCATTTACCAAATTGACTCGAATGTAGAGATTTTAAATATGCAACTCGAGTTGAATTCTACGTAAATTTAATTAAGCTTTTTGATCAATTATCAAACTTATAATTTAGTAATCGAATTCTGGAAAGTCACATAACATAAATATATATATATATATATATACATATATCGGTTTGTGTCTGTTTATATTTTAAAAGAATATGAACCAAAACTATTTGATGTGTTATAAACAAATATATTAGTAAGGCAGGTGGTAAGAACCAATAAAGAACTTACATAAAGAAATATAAAAAACATTGTGAGCAATACATTAAAAATTGCATAATGCTTGACATTTTACAAAAAAAAATAAAAAAATTATTACAAACAATACACTATAAAAATTACATTTAGCCCGAGCAATGTCTGATGTTTCGGTTAGTTTGATTACATATGCATTTTGGCGAATAGTATTTTCAGTTTTTTTCTCCCTTTATTGGTACATTACTAAGCTATTTCCAACAGTTGCTCGCACGAAGATTTATATGAAATACAACATACACTCATGCACTCACACACTCACACACTCACACATACGATAATTATAAATTCCCTTTGGCATTTTCACTGTTATTGAGTTTTTGGTTCCTGGGGAATATGGAACTTGGGGTTGCAAAGGAGTGATCTTGAATTCTAATGCCAATAACAAGATCAAAATAAATTTAAATTGTTACTTTACAACTAGAAATTACACATTGTTGGATCATAGTACATATGAATTTGAATTTGAATTCGATTTAATAACTATAATTCTTCATCACAAAGAAATACATTAATTTAAAATCACAAATGAAATAGAGGTCATGAATTTGAAACTTCTTGTGTCTTTTGGAGTCAAGGTTCCCTGTGTAAACTAAAAGAATATAGTCACTCAGAATTTTCGCGGTTCAGAAAAGAAGAAAAAGCTTTTATTTAAATTGAACAGTAACTATATGAGAGTATAGAGTAAATAGATTTATAAATTTAGATTTGAAGAAAATGCGGCCCATCAGCAAAGCTAATAGAAAGTTTTAATTAAGGATCATAAAATGATATATCATGACAATTACATTGTCGTGTTATTATTAAATAATTATTATACTTTTTCCATCCCGTAAAAATGGGTTCCGTTTGATTTTTTTTTTTTTTTTTTTTTTTTTTTTGTGTGTTGTCAAATTTGAAACTTTTTTAAAGTAAATTTTATACTATTCCGTACATATATTGACAATGAGACTACAATCAAAAGAAATTAAATCAAATATATTGCTGGCTCTAATATTCATATGTTAAAAATTTATTAATTTAAAAATTAATTAATTTGACCAAAAATTTAGAATTATGCCAATTTTTATGGGATAGATAGAGTATTATTTTTCACAACGACATAAAATGAAAATGTATCATTAACATCCACCAGAAAAATACTTTTACAAAATTAGATATAAAGGGTAACTGAAAAATGTATATTCAATTGTTGAGTTTTGTCATGAATATATTCTACTAAATTCTTCAACTTGTTGTCCCGAATTGTAACAAAATTTTGCCCTGATTCGAAGGGATTAAAAAGGAGGTTTATTTGTCATCGAATGAATGATAATGATAAGTTGAAGAATGTAATTTCATCCACCCCAACGGTATGGACGTGTTTTGTTATTGGATTGATTATGTCTCTAAGTTTCAATATAAATATAGATTATGATTTTGATTAGGTATTATCGTTTGTAGTTGACTTTGCGATATTATGAGCTTGGACGTCTAACTAGGTCTCTATAGCAATAGACTAAGATGTATTCTCATTTTAGCCGATTTTATAAGATTATTAAGTTAAATATACTTGGAATCGAAGTGTGTGTCCTCTACACATATTGCCAATAGTAAAGCCAAGATTTGGCTCCAGTATGTCTAGTCAACATAATAAATAAATAAACAAAAATTGTCACAAGTAATAATAATTAAAATATATTAATATAAATAAATGTTTCAAAAACTGTAAAAGATTTATAAAGCATATTATAGAATAACTCTCTTTAACTCTTCATATCACTAAAATATCATACAATATCTTCCATACTAATGGCATAAAATACTTATTTTTCAATGTATGTGATCGCAAACAATTTTTGACATATTCATTATTAAAAAGACTCTTTCTACACTAGTTGTCACAACCATCAAAATTAATGTAGCTACATCCACAAATAAATCGAAGGATAGTCTATATGTTATCTCTTTCCAATAGTTTTTTCAACAAGCCCACCAATTCCTATAACATAAGCAATATCAAGGTTATGTCTTAGAGAAAGCAATCAACAAACTACAGATAATGAGAATGAGTGGCGCCATGACGGGAGAATAATTGCATGATGGAGTAAGGAGGATGCCAGCTGCCATATATGAGAGGACAGAAGAGGCTCAACATTTTATTTTTTTTTCTCTAATATGATAAGAGTCTGTATTTATATTGTACTGTTTATTAAGTTTTTATTTTTATTTGGCTAAATTGCATATCTTATCATTTGAGTTGTTATGCAGTATCAATGTGCCCACTTAAATTTTAAAAATGATATATTTATTCACCCAACTTGCTAATTTGAGTCAATTGCTAATTTTTGTTGACTTTTTATCATAGAACAGTCACATGAGTGTCAGATGCAATATTTTGAAGGGTAAAATAAGCACAACAATACTTATCTCTTTATTTATCTATTATTGTTGCAATCGTTTTATCCTTAAAAATACTGCACATGCCACTCACTTGACTGTTACAGGACAAAAAATAAATAAAAAATAATAATTGACTCAAATTAGCAAGTTGGGTGGACAGATGTGTCACTTTAAAAGTTATGTGGGCACATTGACACTGCATGACAATTTAGATGGTCAAATATACAATTTAGCCTTTTTATTTTCTATAACTATGAAATTTTTAGGTAATTAAAGGATGCCCCTAAAAACTATTTTTTTTATTCAGAATAATTTAAAAACTTTTTAAGTCACTATACTTCTAACATATATATTAAAACTATCCCTAAAAAAACTTTTTAGAAAAAAAAAAAAAAAAACCAATATAGTTGATTGACCACACTTGTCTACGATTGGCTCCGCCCATGCATATTTTACTCTCCATAATTTAATTATTGATAAATATTCTGTTTTTCACTAGTAATTTTTTTGATTTAAATTTTCATGTAAATTGCAATATTCTTGTTTGTTTATTTTCGATCAATTTGTGTTTTGCCATAGCGTTATAACTCAAAACTAACACCAGCAACTATGGCAATGGAGCAGACAAGGTGTGGCCGGGGATCAGTGGATTGGTATGACCCTCCTGGTGCATTGTTTAATTGGATGACTCGTGTCTTCCGTTCCGTCGTAGTTATTTCAAAATCCACTTTTGTAGAATATGAGAAGATTTTTCACACAAACGAAAAAAAAAAAAGACTTTTTTTTTTTTTTTTTTTTAACGGGTGATGATATTGGTTCCATCATGTATTACAACTAGCTCGAACGTCCGGCGTTGCCCGGACAAAACACAATTGTTTATTAATATAAGGGTATTATAAAAAGTCATTCTAATATTTATACAATTTTTTTAATATTTAATTAGTTCTAAGTTAAAATAATTGATATTATGTATATATATTAATAAATTATTTATTTATTTGATAAACAATTTATTGAATTTTATTTTAAAACAAACTATTTGATTTTATTTTTTGCAAATAATAATCTATTATAATTTTTTAAAGTTGATTGAATTTATGTTCATATATAGAAACAAATTAAAAGTTATTTGTAATTTTTAAGTTTCTGTTACCCATATTCTAATTTATGTATGTAATTAAACTTACTAATATACTTAAACAGGGATTATGTATGAAAGATAATATATATGTCATACTTATTTTTATTAAGAATAATTTTGTTAATATTATTGACATTTTCCATTATGAAATAAAAATGAATGTGTAGAAGAAACATTATATTGATAAAAAAATTCCAATATTGTACTTATATATATGTTACAGGTTTAGATTTAATAATTTATAATTAAAATATAGGCTAATGCTGATTTCTTTAACATAAAATATACATGAAAAATAATAGACACTTCATAGTTATTTTTATTGGTAATATTTTTTTAGCAATAAATTTTTATTTATATAGCTGTTAGAGGTTTAGGTTTAATAATTTCTAATTAAAATATAGTTAAGTGATGATTTCGGTAAATGTGTTGAAAATGAAAAGTATGTATACTTGAAAATAATAGAAAACCAAATTTACACATCATTAAGGGAAACATACAATATTTAATATTTTGAAATTTATTTCATCATATAAGTTTAGTAGAGTGGTAAACTTACCTGTAATCTATTGAAGTGATTAAGGTTCAAATCGTGACAACTACAATTAATTTTTTAATATGAAAAAAATTATTGAGTTAAGGGGCAAAAGTGTTCAAAAAATGAACCACCTCCGAGTTTCATGTGTCTTGTGTTTTTTATATATACTAGCTCGAATTATTGGCGTTGCTCGGGCTAGACACAATTATTTATTAATATATTATAAAAGTTATTTTAATATTTTATATTAAAAAATTTAATACTTAATTAGTTTTAAATTAAAATAGTGGATATCATGTACATATTTATAAATAAATTATTTATTTGCTAAATACGTTTTTGAATTTTATTTTAACATAAATTATTTAATTTTGTTGTTATGCAAATAATAATCTATTATTTTTTTAAAATTTGATTGAACGTATGTTTATATAAAATCAAATTAGAAGTTATGTGTAAAATTTTAAGTTTTTGTTACCCATTTTTTATTTCATGTATGTAAACTTACTAATATACTTAAATATGGATTATGTATGAAATATAATAGACATGTCATACGTATTTTTATTAATAATAATTTTGTTAATAGAAATTTTGTACTTATATATTTGTTAGAGGTATAGATTTAATAATTTGTAATTAAAATATAGGCTAACGGTAATTTCTTTAACAAAGATTATATATGAAAAATAATAGACATGTCATAATTATTTTTATTAGTAATAATTTTTTTTTTGTAATAAATTTATATTTGTATATCTGTTAGAGATTTATGTTTAATAATTTACAATCAAAATATAGTTTATTGATGATTCGGTAAATGTATAAATAATAAGAATTATGTATACCTAAAAATAATGAAAGACCAAATTTATATTTCATTAAGTGGAGTATATAATATTTAACATTTTTTTATTTATTGCATCATATGAGTTTAGTAGAGTGATAAACTTACCCATAATCTACCTAAGTTACATGGGCTTAAATCTTGGCAATTAAAATTAATTTTTTAATATGAAAGAAATAACTAAGTTAACTAGACTGAGTTAACTGAGTCCAGGGGAAAAGTGTCCAAAAAATAGCTAAATGTTAAACCAAAAAAAAACCAACTCAATGAGTTTTAGATGGTTTGTGCTTTATATATATATATATATATATATAATACTTCATATCAAAATCATCAACCAAATATCAACTTCCATATGAACCACATTACTATATTAATATCATAATAATGGACTAGAAATCTTACTGATAAGAGAAATAAAACTTTGCATCACTAACCTGAATCATAATCTCATAAATGGGAAAGAATCCCACCAACAAGGAAAACAAAGCTTCAATTAATTAACTAAGAGAGAAAATAACTCTACAGACTAATGTTGCATATGATTCTCATTAATTGCGATAAATGAATAAAATAAAATTTTATATTGAAAATAAGTAATGATTGGAATGAAATGGTCAGGTAGCCATATAATTTAAGTTGAAATTAAGGGAAGAAATGGAATAGATGAAACTCATTTCCTCAAAGAAGAATAAACATTCATTTTTCAGAATAGATAAAACTCATTTCCTCAAAGAGGAATAAGTATTTAGTTCTCATTCCCTCATTCTTTTTATTTGCAACTAAAATTTTAAAATTAACAACACATTTCATACTAACCACTAATCAAATTTAATATAAAATTTTATTTAATTCATTTTCTTTAAAAAATGACAACCAAACGCAACATAAGTATGATATACTTAACCTGTGACGTTTTGAGAATAAGAGATCTTCGAACAAAAAACGACTTGCACTCGTATATAAGATTTCCAATTTGACTGCTGCTATTAAATTTTCGAGCGAAAACGAGATATGGAGTATTGAAAGGTATATGATCACAGAAAATATTAGAACATAATCTTCCCCATGGGCAACTCCAGATTTCATGGGCCACACCTGTATGGAATATTATTATTTTTAATAATAAAACAATAAGTTTTCAATGTATGATAGTAATCGGCGAATTCTTAAGGAGAAAAATTATGGAGTTTGAACACTATTCATATTATTGAAATTTTAGCCTAACGATTGTTATTACTCAGGATTTGGTCGATTGTATGACTTTATATGTTGTAGTGATACAAATGTAATGGTACTAGTTATTGTATTTGGTATAAATTTGGTTATTTTTAAATTTTAAAATAATGTTCGATGATTAATGACTAATAAAATTGAAAATTTAATTAATAATTGATTAAAATTACAACTATTGCAGTTGAATTGGAGTAAATCCAAGGCATGAACTATTTTGTTGTGGAGTTGGAATACTATTCATATTATTGAAATTTTGCCTAATAATTGTTCACAATCAGGAATTGTTTGTTTGCGCGACTGTATACGTTGTAATAATACAACTATAATGGTATTAGCTGTTGTAGTTGTTATAAATTTGGTCGTTTTTGAAAATCTAGAATTATGTTCGGTGATTTATGACTGACAAAGCTTAAAATTTAATTAATATTTGGTTAAAATTATAAGTATACAACTAATTTAATATTAGGAATTTATCATTTTATTATATATATAGATAAAATTTTATACCATATCCAAATTTAATTTTTTTAAAAGACACTTTACTTTTATGTAAAAATTATAAGTAAATCATACACTGTAAAGAATTGTTATTTTTTAAAAATATTTTTAATTTTAAAACAGATAAAATATATGCTAGTATGATGTCTCACGCTAGACAAGATCTACATAGAGAGATCACAATTTCTTAGCAGTCGTACTACGATTTTAAGAAATCAATTTCCACCAATGGAGCAACAAACAGTTATACACCCTAGATGAGTCTGACCCCTAAATTGCATACGATCATATCAATTCAAACCAGATGAAATTCAAACTTTATTATTGAATTCAAAAATCAAAGAAAGCTGTTTTTTTTTAGTGGATGGTGGTAAATGGTTCCATCATGTTTACAAAAATATCATTCTAAGATCAACCAAGGTTTGAATCCCAAAATAACATCATAATTCGATAATATTAATAATAGACCACAAATCCACTTGATAAGGACGACAAGACTCTATACCATGAAGTTCATAATAATGGGTCAAATAATCTCAAAAATGAGAAATATAATCCCACCTAAGAAATGGTCAACTAATCTCGATAATGGAAAATATAATCCCACATAAGAAAGGGAAACAAGTGTACATCTTAAATTAACAAAAGAGAAAATAATGACATGCACTACGTGATGAGACTTAAACTTAAAACCTCTTAATATAAGAAATCTCAGAGTTTCAATTTTAACCACGTAATGGGCTAAGACCTCGTTGGCGAAAGCTAACTATGGAAGGAGAAAATGAGGCTTAAATTTTTTAAACAAGGTAACATTATCGTAAGGATATATTAACATTGGACAGAGGGATAATCCACCAATGGGGCAATAATTTGGCTCATGGACCACTACAGTGGACAAGGATTAAGAAACAAAGGAATCTAATATCTTTGATGCTCAAGAGGATTACCTTGTCCTTGTCCTTAACCTTATAATATCAAATCCAAAAATGATTTATCCTCCTAAAGTGATTACATAATAATAGTGTCGCATAATTTTTTATATTTATTCATATAAAATTTAATTTTTTACCATGACTTTTATTACTAATTTTAGTCTCACTTAAAATACAGTTAATTAAAAATAATTTAATTTAAATTTATAATCAGAGGATATAGCATAGCTCATTAAAGACACATGGCAAGGTGTCCTTGATCTTGAAATTTAATAAAAAGGGTGCAAAGTTGGATACGGAACGCCCTAGACCGGATCAACTACCAAAATATCTGCATCAAATTCTACTATAATTTGATCTTCATTTTGAGAGGAAAAACTTTGATTAGGTTCCTTATAGACGTTTACTCCTTATCAAATACTTATTTATCCCCATCAAACAACTAGGCAGAATTAAAGAATTTCATGCGTGCTCAAGGTACATCTCACTTTTGCAGTAGTCATGCATGCTCAAGATCAAAGAGTAAGACCGCAAGAAATTTTTGGAAATCATAAAATTTAATTATTATCAAAAAAAATTAAGTGGTCCTAGCTCGATCTTGTGACATATTAGGTGGTCCCATATTGTTGGAATTTAGTTTTTGTTGAAGGCAACAATTGACATATTTAGTATTTTACGTAAATCATATTACAATCGATTTTTTAATTATTATTTTTGGTTAAATAGTGCAATCAATTATAATCGTCTTGTCATGTCATTCATACATTAATTAATGTTATCCCAGAAAATAATCTTAATCTATATTTAATTTTTAAATATAAATTAAGCAAGGGGCTGACTGTATATATATATATATATATATAGAGAGAGAGAGAGAGAGAGAGAGAGAGAGAGAGAGAGAGAGAGAGAGTAAAAGTCATATAAGCTTGATCCCATGAGATGTTTTGATTATTTATTAAATAATCCAATCATATGGATGTTAAGAACATTCAAAAAGATTAAAATACAATTTTTTTTTATCCAATTTGATGTTGTTGAGTATCATTATTATGATCGTATAAAATAAGATAAAATAGTCAAATATAAGTCTTTAAAATATACTTATTTTACATTGTTACAATAATGATGCTCTGCAACTCCAAATTGAATAAAAAAAATTGTACTCTAATCTTTTTGCATACTCTTAACATCTGTATAATTAGATTATTCAGTAAATGATCAAAACATGTTTTATTTTATTTTTATTTTTTTGAGCGGGTGATGACAATGTTTCTACCATGCATACAAAGACGTCAATTGGAAAGCAACAAGGGTTTAAATCCCACAAAAACAATCATATTAATAATGGACCAGAAATCTCACACAATCATATTAATAATGTGCCAACAATCCCACCTCATAATGAGGACAAGACCATGCACCATTAAACCCATAATAATGAGTTAAATAATCTCACATGATAAGGGGACAAGACTCTGCACCATTAAACCCATAATAATGAGTTAAATAATCCCAATAACGAGAAAGGCAATCCTAGTTAAGACGGGAAAACAAAGCTTCGCTTATATTAATAAGGGAGAAAGTAACTCTACACACTACATGCAGATAATGTCCCAACAATCCCACCTCATAATGAGGACAAGACCATGTACCATTAAACCCATAATAATGAGTTAAATAATCTCACTTGATAAAGGGACAATACTATGCACCATTAAACCCATAATAATGAGTTAAATAATCCTAATAACGAGAAAGACAATCCCAGTTAAGACGGGAGAAACAAAGCTACGCTTAAATTAATAAGTGAGAAAGTAACTCTACACACTACATGTAGGAGACTCGAACTTAAACTTTTTACAAGTAAGAAATCTCAAGACCTTAATCTTAACCATTGGGCTAAGACTAAGACCTCATTGGCAAAGCACATTTTATTTGAAATGATATATAAATTATGAGTTCAAGCTTATATGTCTTTTCCTTATATATATATAAAAGGAACCCTTCATGTTGTAAGTTAACCTTGCAAGTTGCAACTAGTAGAAATGGCCCAATCGGATTTGCTAGTGACAAGGTGGTGCAAAAACGTTGAATCACTGCCTGCAAATTATATAATGCCACCAGAGAAAAGACCCTCAGATTTTTCTTCAATTTGCAGAGACATTCCAGTTCTTGATCTTGGAAAGGCGACTAGCTGTACTCATAGTCGAGCAGATTTAATTGATCAAATCATCAAAGCTAGCGAGGAGTTTGGAGCTTTTCAGGTAATTCATTGATCATACAACTATATATACTTTTAATTTAGTTGGCAAGTCGAAATTACGGATCATGCATATACTCAAGCATGCAAATTCCAATTTATTATGTACTATCTGCTTACTAAAATTAGTTATGATTATTGATTTTTGATATATTCTATTATTAGAAATAAATTTTAATTTTAATACCATAAAATTCCTGATTTATCATATCCCCTATTATTATTTGACAGATTCAACATTACTTTATTTTTGTATCATATAAAGCTTACAATTGTAAATATATAAATTGAGGAAATTAAAAAGAATCCTGTTACAACTAATACTCGTACTATATTATTTATATTTCCTTATCATAAATTGAATCATATATAGTAGCTCTCATTCATTACAACTTTCACACAATTTTTTCCCAATATGCCATCAAATATATATTTTTTGATAGTATAACTTACATTAAAACATATCATTAAACTTATAATATTGAGTTGTATAATTACTTAAAAAAATAAATAATGAATGTATGCCTTTTTCATTGAATTTTTACTAGGCTTTGACTAAGTCAGTCTCGGTCTAGATATCGGTTTTCAAGTCTTTCATCTTTAGTTAAGACTAAGGCTAGACTAAGGCTGTGAGATGACTCTGAGATTTTTTACTTGTAAGAGGTATCAGCTTCAAGTCTCCTGCACACAGTACATGAAGTTATTTTTTTCTTATTAATTTAAGCAAAACTTTGTTCCCTCTTCTTTTGTAAGATTACTTGAGCCATTATTATGGGTTTTATGATGCAGAGTCTTGTCCTCATATGAGATTTCTTGCCCATTATTGATATTATGAAAAATAATTGTTGTGAGATTTGATTTCTTGGTTGATTAGAGATTAATATAATTATACGCTTGATGTAACCGTTGTCACCACTCACTCAAAAAAAATCACTTTTTTTTTTTTTTTTTTTTTTTTTTTTTTTTTATCATATCAAGGTTACAATTGAAAAAAAAAAATCAAAATTTGATAGTCTATAAGTTACAATTAATAATTTATCTTTTTGAAATATCTATTAAATTATTTATTTTATATTTCATAAAAATAAACTTTGTTGATATGTTTTTTCTTATTATTGAAATATTTATCACAAATTAACATTTCCATTTGAAGAAATAATATGTGTCTTTTATTTTTATTGACAAAGAATATGTGTCTTTTATTTTTATTGACTTGAAATCAGTATTTTACTTTTTAAAATTAATTCATTAGGTTGAAATTTGTTATTTGATTTATGGCAGAGATTATTAATTATAATATTATTTTATTTATGACAAAAATATCTTTTTAGTAATATAATATTTTTTAATTAATTCAATATGTATAATTTTGATTATTAAAAAGATAATTATTATAGTAGGAAACTATGAATTTAAATCGTAATTAGTAGGATTTAGTTTTTAAATAATATCTAAAATAGTATATAGAATGATTTAGAAAAATACACACACACACACAAAACATATAAATTTAGCACTACAAACTTAGCTAAATAATTATGTTTATGTGTATATTTATTGTTTTATTTAAAAAAATATTATGTTTTAATCATCAAAATAATTATTTTAAAATTATTATTGAATTAATTAAAGTTTTGAATGATTTAACATTGTCACACATGGTTTTATGTATTTCAAAATTTTTTTGTAGAAAATTAAGAATGTTAGATATTTAAGAATATAAATTTCTTATATAAATTTAGTAATAAAGTTGATTAATTAATTATTCTTGTATATACTGGCATGTATCTTCTTATGATAAACACTATTAATTTTAGTGTTATTCTGATTTATCAAAATAAAATATTCATGTAAAATAACTTTCAAAGTTGAATAAAAATAAGATATAGAGAAATTTATAGCGTAGCTGGATCATAAATATATTTTCGTACATGTATAGATTTAGTAGTATAATGTTCATTAAGTAATTGCTATTGTAAAGATAGTGGATTTTATGTGAGATAAAATAACTTTGAAAGTTGAATAAAAAATAAAATATATAAGAAACTTATCATTCGCTACTGTTAGTAATCAGATAGTCCCCATATAAAAAATATCATCCAATATTATTAGTAGTGGATGATTTAACTACTGATTGTTAAAATTAATACATGAGCGGTGGATCTTGTGTGGTATAAAATAGGAGCCTCATTCCATTTGTACCTGAATGAGTCCCAAGTTATTGTTAAATTTGAATTCAGTTATACTCCCTGAATTTTAAAACGAGCCTCATTTTTCAAAATAAAAATTACAATAACAAAAATTTAATAAAATTGTTATTAATTGTTGAAGAAAAAGTAGATACAATTTATTGTATGTTGCAAGATCAATATTTTTAACAAAACAACATTATTTTATATAAATTTTTAATAAAATGACGTCAAAGGAGCAGAACTCTAGCAATTGGTTAGATTGTTTTAGCCAAAATATAGTTCCAGAGAAGGAGACAAGATGGCAGTGATTGGTAATAAAGAGGAGCCGGAAGCGCTTGCCACCACCTGATCATCGGATGAAAAGCTTTCGTGATATTTTACCTAATAATATTGATCATGCAAACTTCTAGAATATACATCAATATATCTACTGTGTTCCCTCAACTGTTTGTCTTGAATTAAGTTATTATTAAGTTTGGATTCAATCATTGAGGGTGACATGGTCATTTACGCAATCAAACTTTCCAATAATATAAATGTTTGAAATTTTTTTGAGATATTTTGAAATAAAAATTATTGCAAAAATTGTGAGACGAATGGAATAGTACATCTTTCAATGCTTGTAGCTAGCATTAATGACACTAAATTCGCACACTAGAATTTTACCATTACGTCACATCACTAAACGACTCAATCATCATATTAAAAGAATAACATAGGTAATAAAAATGTATCGTAAATTGAGAAATGACCTTAGTTTATAGACAGATGGAGTATATCAAACAAACTGCATGCATGCAGGTGATAAACCATGGAGTATCAGAAGAAATGATGCATGAAGCTATGAAGTTGTACGAGGAATTTTTTAACTTGCCTGCCGAGGAAAATGAAAGCCTTCTGTCCGACGACTTTTACAAGACTGTGAGACTCTACACCAGCGGCTATAATTATGCTAACGAGGACTTCCACTTGTGGAAAGATACCTTGAAGCACCCTGGGCATCCGATATCTGAGGAGGTTCTTCAAGGTTGGCCCAAAAAGCCAGATCGATATCGGTACTTAAGTCTACAACTTCTGAAATATTGTTCGTGTTTAAGATATTAAAAAATCCCAAATTAGATAATTAAATAATTAAGGTTCAACATATAATATAACATGAGAAATTACCTCACTCATAGTCAATTAATTTTGAGTTAGATGTTATAGTATGGTAGCAAGCTGGTTCATTCATGTGTGTAACCATAGGGCGCAAATATCGTAAACTAAAAAATATAATCCAATCATAATATAGAATATTTAATAGTGTTATTAATATGATACTTGGATTCTTAAGATTTTTGATTTAATAACTACTCTTATAATTTGGAAATAGAAAAAATAATAAATATATAAAAAAAAAACTCTTATAATTTGGAAATAGAAAAAATAATAAATATATAAAAAAAATTAAGGAACATTTTGAATTATTGGAGTGAAAACTAGGAATCTTAAAATTTTAATATAAAATTAATGACTCACATCAAATTGGAAGTCCCGTTCAAATTATTTTATGTATCAATTATTCTGAATTATTCCAAAAATATTCCTGATTTACATATAACTCTAACATCTGTATGCATATATATACAAAATTTTAGAAAATTGAATGGGGTCAACTGCCTCCACTAAATCCTCTTTGAATCCACCACTGTGTGTAACCCGTGTTTAGCTCAAAACTACATCACACGTGTTGGGTGCTTTAATTTCAAATAGACGATTTGATCCACAATATACATGTCTAGCTCTTGGATGAGTTCATGACTCTTTTTCCTTAATTTTGTCTTGGAAATCAGTTTTTTTTTTTTTTTCAGAGAAATAGTCCTCATGACATTTTCCTTTAATTTTGCCTTCGGCAATATTATTTTTCAGAGAGCTTATCGCGAAATATTCAGTTGAAGTGAGGAAGATGGGGTATTGGATTTTGGACCTGATTTGTGAAGGACTCGGACTTGAAGAAGGGTTTTTCAGAGGAGAACTAAGTAAAGGGATGGGAATGGTTATCAATAATTATCCACCATGCCCGGATCCAAGTTTGGCCATGGGAATACATGCACATTGTGATGCTTTCCTTTTAACCATAATTCATCAAAATGTTTATGGGCTTCAAATCAAGAACAAGAATGGAGAATGGACTGGTGTCGAGCCGCTTCCCAATGCGTTTGTTATTATGATTCCTTATCAACTACTGGTAATTTCATTTCACAAAAAGGAGATACTGATATTTTCTTAATTCTATTTGACAATAACAGACGTACTAACTTTTATATGAACAGTAGATTATCAGTAATGGAAAGCTAAGAAGTTGTGAACACCGGGGAGTGACGAATTCAAGTGCTGCTCGGATATCGATTATCACATTTTTTGGTCCCGCCAAAGATTGTGTGATCGGACCAGCAAAGCAGCACGTTAGTGATTCGAATCCGCCACGATTTAAAACCTATAAATACATAGACTTTCAGATCAATTACCTATTCCACCTGTCCCAGAAGAACCTTTGCAATGAAACTGCACTAGGGCCATACCTGCTCTAGAAGCTCAAAAGTTCGTA
Source organism: Pittosporum tobira (assembly GCA_032359685.1). Lineage (NCBI taxonomy): Eukaryota > Viridiplantae > Streptophyta > Magnoliopsida > Apiales > Pittosporaceae > Pittosporum > Pittosporum tobira. Next base: position 20,717 of record JAUMHB010023607.1, read on the forward strand.
TCCGACCAGTACACAAGGCTTCTGCTAATAACAAAGGTTTGAGGAAGTTTAGATCGTATGCAGCCTCATGTATAACATAATTGAGTTCGGGAAAATGTTTGCTTTCAAATATGTACGTCCTTACAGTTGTATAACTCGTTATAATTTCAGTGTAATAAAAGATTGTAAGTTTCGTGTTATATATATAATAGATGCTTGTTTCATAATTTTTTGAGGTGCACAAGTATTGTGTTGTATTAATTGAAGGTTAATTCAAATTTTGTTACCTGAAGCTACCACGTTACTGTACGCTACGTACGTACTTTGCTTACTCATAACTAATAGCTAGTTAAGGAAGGAGGAAAGACTGTTAGAGAAATAACCAAGTGACGGTTATAAGAATTCAATATGAGCCCTTGGTTGCCATGGGGTAGCAGAGGTGTTGTTCAGGGCAGCAGAGGAATTGGTGGATGTGTTGACTGGGATGAGCCGAAATGAGGGACATCGTTTTGCTGTATGTCCTTGTATCCTGCAGATTTGACAATGACCCAAGTATGGCCGAGATGGGCGATTACCCTGAGTTGTGAGTTGGCTGCTGTTTTGTGTAGTGGGATACCTGTTTTGGTGGCTGTGGGTGGGGCGCCACGAATTATTGTTGGGGCCTGTAGGTGCAGGGTAGCGCCAAGTTCCTGGATTCCTGCTCGTGGGATTAGCAGTGGCAGGAAACTGAAGAGGATCTGGTTTTGTGGTTATCACCGAGGCTTCAAAGTTGAGCAACTTTTCATGTAGTTCCTCAAAGGTTATAGGTGTGTCTCTGGCTTGCACAGCACGTGTTAGCTCTTTGTATTCATCACCAAGGCCATCAAGTATTTTTTCGGTGAGATCCTCTGCATCTAGGGGTGCTCCGAGAAGGGCAAGCTCATCAATTTTTGCTTTGATGGATTGCAGGAAAGTTGTGACACTGTCAGAGCCTTTTGTGATCAGTTTGAGTTGGCTTTTGGCTTGTTTGATGCGGCCACGAGAAGGCTTGGCGTAAGTGGTGGCTAGGATTGTCCATGCTTCACAAGCAGTTTTGGTCTGTGCAATAAAAGGGATGATGGTGTGGGAGATGGAGCCAATAATTGCATTTAGGATTAATTGGTCCTGGCGAATCCAAAGTGTGTGATCAGGGTTGGAAACGGTTGTGTTATTTTGGGTGAGAGTGACTGAGGGACATGGCTTTGAGCCATCTATATAGCCTAAGGGGTTATAGCCAATGAAAAGGGTTTGAAATTGCAGTTTCCAAGAGAGGTAGTTGGTGGAGGTGAGTTTTAGAGGGGTTTGGGCGGCAACATTAATGCTAATAAAGGTGTTGTGTGATTCATTGGTGTTGATAATGGAAGGTGAATAGGTGGCCATGGTTTCGAGATTAAAGAAAGAGGAGGAATGGAGAAGAGAAAAAAAATTTTGGAATTTGTTATCTCTGGTTTTGCTCTGATACCATAATATATTGCAGAACTCAATCCTTCCTTATTGATTTATTGATTGTATAAATACATCATGAGAATAACCAATAGTGGTTGAAGATCCTACAAACTAGGAAGGAGTTTAAACTAAATCTTATATCTCTGGATGACAGATATTTACAACTAATTATATTCAAATAATACAATCTGATATACAAGACTTTGTCAAGCAGATAACTATCTCTATTAATTCTCTGCTTCATCATCTTTTTCACTCTAATCTAATGACTATCTGTGTATTACTTAAAGAATTTATTAAATATTAAATAAAATAACTAAATATAGATAACTGTTGGATTTTGATTAGTGCTTATTATATACATATTTTCTTATGAGTATTCTCTTGATTTTTTATAAAAATGCATGGATTGGACTTATATATCATTGTTTGGACTAACAAATCATCAATCCAAGTTATTAGATATATTTTATGGTTATTGGGCTTATATTGCAGAGAAGTGGGCTTAAAAAGGCATATTTCAGATAAAAATCAAGTTTGACCTAATCCCGGACGAACAAGGATTGTCAGGAATCGAAGCTAGAAGCAAAAAACAAACAACAGAGGGCCTTACAGCCTGGCTTATGGTCGTAAGTCAGCCCGTAAGGGAGCTTACGGGCGTAAGGTGGCATGTAAGGTAGGCCATGCAACTTTTCGCGAATTCTATTGACTATTCCGAAAGGCTTTGACCAACGCGGTTTTGGGCTTTTCTAGAAACTTTTTGACATGGAAAGAGGCGGCAAACCTAATTAGAATCAAATTGTGAGAAAACCTAAAGCCTACACCTTTATAAAGCCCCTCCTAGCTCTGAAAAAGATACTTTTCATACAACATACAATCGAGAGGAGATCAAGAGTTCAAGGAGGCGGAGACCGGAGGGCTACCAAGGAACACATCTTACCGACTTCTTATGGGTTTTCTATCTTTTATATTGTATTTTGTAGATTAGTCATGTTTTAAGTTTCTTTATACTAAGACTAAACATATCCTATTTATGATTAATTAAAGATTTATTTTAACTTTATTACGCATTCATATTGATTTCATTTAAACTTTATTACGCATTCATATTGATTTCGCATATTTATTAAGTTATGATTCATGTTCTTAATGCTTCTAATTAATTGGCCATTAGTTAAATGATCTAGGTTAATAAATTAAAGAACGTAACTGTGAAGGTTTGTTAATGGCTTAATTGAATCTTAACCAAAAGTTAAACTTTTTTAGGAATAGTTCAAAGTGATCTATGTGGTTTCGGGAGTAGTTGGCTTAAAAACGGCTAATAAAACTGGGAATTCCTTAAAACTTAATGCTTTCTTTATTAATTCACATGATAATATGATGGGTTAATAATTAGAGTAGTGGTACTTTAACTAGGAATAGGCTAGTATCTAAATTAGAGAAATTCCATTGTCATAAATATGTTAAATTAATATCAATTGCCTAATAAAGTTAGTAAACCCTAAATTATGATTGAATATGTGAAGTCAAAATCTTAGTATATTTTATGTATATTGTTAACTCTCTTATTTAGTTTAGATTTAATTATTAGAATAATTAATTATTAGTTTAGCTTATTAAAAATCAAATCTTTAATTATATACTAGATAAAATAAGAACTAAAATAGTGGTACATAGTTGACATCAGTCCTCGTGGGATCGATAATCTTATATACTATAATTTGATTGTTATACACTTGCACTTTAATTCGATTAAGTTTTTGGCGCCATTGCCGGGGATTGATTTGTTCAATTATTATCATAATTTTTAGTTTTTATTTTAATCTAGCTACTGTTTGTACTATTTTACGCTTTTCTTGTATTGTATTTTATTTAGGTTTAGGTTATTCGAGATGCTATACCAAGAGAACGCTATAGCCGAAAGGAAGACTATGGGGGACTTCTTTGGCCCATCACTGCAAGGCTACACATCAAGCATAATTCACCCATCTGTATATACGAACAATTTCGAGCTTAAGCCAGCTTTAATTCAAATGCTTCAAAGCATGGCGGTATTCCACGACTTGCCCAATGAGGATCCAAATCTCCACATGAACAATTTTTTGGAGATATGTGATACATTCAAAACTAATAAAGTATCTACAGATGCTATTCAATTGAGTTTGTTTCCATTTTCTCTCCGGGACAAAGCAAAGAGTTGGTTGACTTCCTTACCTGCAGGATCGATTAGGACTTGGGATGAGATGACACATAAATTTCTCATGCGTTATTTTCCACCATCCAACTCTACAAAGATGCGTAATGATATCACTACTTTCATGCAATTTGACGGTGAATCATTATATGAGGCATGGGAAAGATTTAAAGAGTTGCTGAGGGTATGCCCACACCATAGCCTCCCACTTTGGATGTAGGTGCAGATATTCTACAATGAATTTGAACCAAGCTTACGAATCACCATCGATGCCGCAGTAGGAGGAAGTATAAATAATAAGTTACCGAATGAGGCATTCTAGTTAGTGAAAGAAATGACATCTAATAACTACCGTTGGTAGTCCGATAGATTCCAATAGAAGAAACATAATGGAGTTCATGAAATAGATGCCATATCAAGGCTCGAAGCTCAGATGGAAAAGCTTACACATATCTTCAGCTCTTAATTGGGCAATGTGTCTAAGCTACAGGGGGTAATTTGTGATTTTTGTAGGGGAAACAAATACAATTTGGACTGTCAAGTTGAAAATACCTATTGATAAGAGTTATTTTGTACTTAATATTTTGCTATATTTTGCTCTTGATTTATTAATAAATTGCTTAAAAGTCCAATCAATTATATAATAATTGTTATATATTTAGTTTGGATCACTACTCCTTGTTTGGGCTTTGTTTTGTAGGTTTT